>CM022297.1:602878-904644 GCA_011799875.1 Thinopyrum elongatum
TGAATAATACGCCATCACATATGAAATCTCATGCATCCATTGTTGAGCGTAAAGCGGTTGCATACATCTCGTCTATGTATGTAACTATGGTTAGATAACAGGCATAGAAGCTAGACCCGGGATGTGATACAACGCCATCGGTAGAAAATTTCAGTCAAACCAAATTGCATCTATTGCGGCGACGTCAACAGCTCTTGCGATCGGCCAAAGTACCCTGGTCCACCGGTGTGGCATCATTATACATGTATAGTGGAGAAACCAGAGACAATTTCTTGAAAATAGTGTATATTAATTAAGTATGAGAATACATGTGATCAAGTTACTTTTCTCCCTGACTTTGCATCGTGTATGTCGTAACTTTCTTGAATGTTTTCGTCTTCACGTACTTGTCCAAATGCACCATATTAACGTATTAATTGAGTTGAAATTAGGATACATGAAAAAGGGGTACATGATTCCATTAATGTGGAAGATTTCTTGTGTAGAGGGTTCCATTTGTTATGAAATAGCTTATAAGAGAAACACAAAAAACTCATACCATATTGACATGATGTTGTAGATTGTCCTTAATATGAAGCAAAAAGAAAATGTGAAAGATGAAAAATTTCGGGGTTGCCATGCTCTTTACAGAAATTTGTGCCAATAGTCGTCTTAGCTTTGTTTGAGATGGAAGAAATAGAACATATGTGAATCATTCGATTGGCTGAAACAAAAAAATAATAGGCACGTGGCTGTGCCATGTTGTATCTGTGCATGTTTGATACGTCTCCAATGTATCTATAATTTTTTATTGTTCCATGCTGTTATATTATCATTCTTGGAAGTTTTACAATCATTTTTTGGGACTAACCTATTGACATAGTGCCCAGTGCCAGTTGCTATTTTTTGCTTGTTTTTTACTTCGCAGGAAATCAATACCAAACGGAGTCCAAACGCAGCGAAACTTTTTGGCGATTTTTTCTAGACCAGAAGACACAAGTTGGGCCAAGAAAGTACCTGAGGGGGGCTTCAAGGGAAGCTCAACCAACCAGGGCGCGCCTGGGGGCCCAGGCACGCCCAGGTGGGTTGTGCCCACCTCGGCCACCTCCCGCACCGCCTCTTTGCTCTATAAATACCCTAATATTCCAGAAACCCTAGGGGAGTCGACGAAAATCAATTCCAACAGCCGCAAGTTCCAGAAACCACAGATCCATTCTAGACACCATCACGGAGGGGTTCATCATCCTCATTGGTGCCTCTCCGATGATGCGTGAGTAGTTCATTCTAGACCTACGGTCCGTAGGCAGTAGCTAGATGGCTTCCTCTCTCTCTTTTGATTCTCAATACAATGGTCTCTTGGAGATCTATTTGATGTAACTCTTTTTGCGGTGTGTTTCTTGGGATTCGATGAACTTTGAGTTTATGATCAGATCTATGTTTTTATCCATGGAAGTTATTTGAGTCTTTTGATCTCTTATATGCATGATTACTTATAGCCTCGTATTTCTTCTTTGAATCTTTGGTTTAGTTAGGCCAACTAGATCGATTTTTCTTGCCATGTGAAGAGCTGCTTTGTGATGGGTTCGATCTTACGGTGCTTGATCCCAGTGACAGCACGGGAACCGACTTATATCATTTTTTGGGACTAACCTATTGACATAGTGCCCAGTGCCAGTTGCTGTTTTTTGCTTGTTTTTTACTTCACAGGAAATCAATACCAAACAGAGTCCAAATGCAGCGAAACTTTTTGGCGATTTTTTCTAGACCAGAAGACACAAGTTGGGCCAAGAAAGTACCTGAGGGGGGCTTCGAGGGGAGCTCAACCCACCAGGGCGCGCCTGGGGGCCCAGGCGCGCCCAGGTGGGTTGTGCCCACCTCGGCCACCTCCCGCACCACCTCTTTGCTCTATAAATACCCTAATATTCCAGAAACCCTAGGGGAGTCGACGAAAATCAATTCCAACGGCCGCAAGTTCCAGAAACCACAGATCCAATCTAGACACCATCACGGAGGGGTTCATCATCCTCATTGGTGCCTCTCCGATGATGCATGAGTAGTTCATTCTAGACCTACGGGTCCGTAGGCAGTAGCTAGATGGCTTCCTCTCTCTCTTTTGATTCTCAATACAATGGTCTCTTGGAGATCTATTTGATGTAACACTTTTTGCGGTGTGTTTCTTGGGATTCGATGAACTTTGAGTTTGTGATCAGATCTATGTTTTTATCCATGAAAGTTATTTGAGTCTTTTGATCTCTTATATGCATGATTACTTATAGCCTCGTACTTCTTCTTCGAATCTTTGGTTTAGTTAGGCCAACTAGATCGATTTTTCTTGCCATGGGAAGAGGTGCTTTGTGATGGGTTCGATCTTACGGTGCTTGATCCCAGTGACAGAACGGGAACCGACACGTTTGTATCGTTGCTATTATGGATAACAAGATGGGGTCTATTTCTACATAAATAGATTTTGTCTACATCATGTCATCGTTCTTATTGCATTACTCCGTTTCTACATGAACTAAATACACTAGATGCATGTTGGATAGCGGTCGATGTTTGGAGTAATAGTAGTAGATGCAGGCAAGAGTCGGTCTACTAATCTTGGACGTGATGCCTATATAATGATCATTGCCTCGATATCGTCATAATTATTTGAAGTTCTATCAATTGCCCAACAGTAATTTGTTTACCCACCGTATGCTATTTTTCTCGAGAGAAGCCACTAGTGAAATCTACGGCCCCCGGGTCTATTTTCTCATCATATATTTTCAGATCTATTTTGCTATTTGCCTTTTTATTTATTTTCCATTTTTATTTTCAGATCTATATTTCTAAAAACCCAAAAATATTTTGCTTCACTTTATTTTATTCGTGATCTATTTATCCAATCTACTACCATTTATCTCCCGTCCGTTTGCCAATTTCTGGTGCCGTTACCCGAAAGGGATTGACAACCCCTTTAACACGTCGGGTTCCAAGTATTTGTTCTTTGTGTGCAGGTGTTGTTTACGTAGTGTTGCTTGGTTCTCCTACTTGTTTGATAACCTTGGTCTCATCACTGAGGGAAATACCTACCGTTGATGTGCTGCATCATCCCTTCCTCTTTGGGGATGCTGATACGTCTCCAACGTATCTATAATTTTTTATTGTTCCATGCTGTTATATTATCATTCTTGGATGTTTTACAATCATTTTATAGCAACTTTATATCATTTTTTGGGACTAACCTATTGACATAGTGCCCAGTGCCAGTTGTTGTTTGTTGCTTGTTTTTTACTTCACAGGAAATCAATACCAAACGGAGTCAAAATGCAGCAAAACTTTTTGG
The DNA here is from genome assembly GCA_011799875.1 of Thinopyrum elongatum. NCBI lineage: Eukaryota > Viridiplantae > Streptophyta > Magnoliopsida > Poales > Poaceae > Thinopyrum > Thinopyrum elongatum. The sequence continues at coordinate 606,186 of CM022297.1, forward strand.
TGATTTTTTCTGGACCAGAAGACAGAAGTTGGGCCAAGAAAGTACCTGAGGAGGGCTCCGAGGGAAGCACAATCAACCAGGGCGTGCCTGGGGGTCCAGGCGCGCCCAGGTGGGTTGTGCCCACCTCGGCCGCCTCCCGCACCGCCTCTTTGCTCTATAAATACCCCAATATTCCAGAAACCCTAGGGGAGTCGACGAAAATCAATTCCAGCCGCCGCAAGTTCCAGAAACCACATATCCAATATAGACACCATCACGGAGGGGTTCATCATCTTCATTAATGCTTCTCCGATGATGCGTGAGTAGTTCATTGTAGACCTACGGGTCTGTAGGCAGTAGCTAGATGGCTTCCTCTCTCTCTTTTGATTCTCAATACAATGGTCTCTTAGAGATCTATTTGATGTAACTCTTTTTGCGGTGTGTTTGTTGGGATCCGATAAACTTTGAGTTTATGATCAGAGCTATGTTTTTATCCATGAAAGTTATTTGAGTCTTTTGATCTCTTATATACATGATTACTTATAGCCTCGTATTTCTTCTTCGAATCTTTGGTTTAGTTAGGCCAACTAGATCGATTTTTCTTGCCATGCGAAGAGGTGCTTTGTGATGGGTTCGATCTTACGGTGCTTGATCCCAGTGACAGAAGGGGAACCGACACGTATGTATCATTTCTATTAAGGATAACAAGATGGGGTCTATTTCTACATAAATAGATCTTGTCTACATCATGTCATCGTTCTTATTGCATTACTCCGTTTCTCCATGAACTTAATACACTAGATGCATGCTGGATAGCAGTCGATGTGTGGAGTAATAGTTGTAGATGCAGGCAGGAGTCGGTCTACTAATCTTGGACGTGATGCCTATATAATTATCATTGCCTGGATATCATCATTATTATTAGAAGTTCTATCAATTGCCCAACAGTAATTTGTTTACCCACCGTATGCTATTTTTCTCGATAGAAGCCACTAGTGAAATCTACGGCCCTCGGGTCTATTTTCTCATCATATATTTTCAGATCTATTTTGCTATTTGCCATTTTATTTATTTGCCATTTTTATTTTCAGATCTATATTTCTAAAAACCCAAAAATATTTTGCTTCACTTTATTTTATTCATGATCTATTTATCCAATCTACTACCATTTATCTCCCGTCCGTTTGCCAATTTCTGGCGCCGTTACCCGAAAGGGATTGACAACCCCTTTAACACATCGGGTTGCAAGTATTTGTTCTTTGTGTGCAGGTGCTATTTACGTAGTGTTTCTTGGTTCTCCTACTGGTTCGACAACCTTGGTCTCATCACTGAGGGAAATACCTACCGTTGTTGTGCTGCATCATCCCTTCCTCTTTGGGGAAATACCGACGTAGTTCAAGCAAACATCAATGTTCCAGGTTATGCTTATCCGGACCAATTAAGCTAGCCGGCAAAACCTTGTTTGCCACGTATATGTTTTTGCTCAAGGAAGAATTGATCCACCTGCTTGCTTAGGTATAACGTGTGCCTCACTGAATACTTCCGTTTCTATGTAACATCGATCGGTTTAGAAAGAAAAAAGTAAGTCCATACCTACCAGTGACCTGCGTACATGGCCGGAAAGCGCTGGGCGAGTCACGTGTTGCAAGATTTTGTATGACGGAGGAAATAAAATAGAGGAGAACTATCGCGGCTTGTTTTCAACAGGGAGAGAGGGTGGCAACAGGGATCCCATTGGGGAAGATTGCTAGGTGAAAGAATTTTCAATGGTGAGAGAAAAGAATGATGTAACTTGTAGAAAGATTTTTGTTGATGGGACTTGTAGATAGATTGAGAGTTTGAGATAGTATTTGCTTCTATTTTGCAAACCCGTTCTTTATTGAGGGCCCCATCAGGGGTGAGGCTTGTTATTTCTACTATTTTTTTTATGAATGGAGAGTCCTGATTCTTTACGAATAGTTTAACTTGGAACTGCAATAATTATTTGTTGGTAGAACAGTTCAACATGGAGATATATTATTTTTATTTATTGACCAAACTGAGTGTTCTTTCTGCGCGAGAATTACATGGGTTAATCTACACCGTTATAACTCGGTCCCACCAAATTAACGGTCCGTAAATTCTAATTAATGTGGGAATTTTTAGGAAGTGCCTAATTAGTATAGGTATAGATTGCACCTGCTGAGATAGAAGATATTGATGTTACTATTAAACTTGCCAATAGAGATACTATATCACCAATTGGGATTGTTAGAGATGTTGAAGTCTTGTGTGGGAAAATTAAATACCCTACTGATTTTCTTGTTCTTGGTTCCCCACAAGATGATTTTTGTCCCATTATATTTGGTAGACCTTTCTTGAATACTGTTAATGCTAGGATAGACTGTGAGAAAGAAATTGTTACTATAAGGTTTGGGGATGTGTCTCATGATTTTAATTTCTCTAAATTTCATAGACAACCCCATGATAAGGAATTGCCTAGTAAGGATGAAATCATTGGTCTTGCTTCTATTGCCATGCCTCCTACCGATCCTTTAGAATAATATTTGCTAGATCATGAAATTGATATGTTTATGAATGAAAGAAAGGAGTTAGATGAAATATTATTTAACCAAATGCCTGTTTTGAAACACAATTTGCCTGTTGAAATCCTTGGAGATCCTCCTCCACCCAAGGGTGATCCCGTGTTTGAGCTTAAACAATTACCTGATACTTTGAAATATGCTTATCTTGATGAAAAGAAGAAATATCTGTTGGAAATATGCCCTAGAGGCAATAATAAATTAGTTATTATCATATTTCCCTGTTCATGATAATCGTTTATTATCCATGCTACAATTGTATTGATCGGAAACTCAAATACATGTGTGGATACATAGACAACAACATGTCCCTAGTAAGCCTCTACCGGACTAGCTCGTTGATCAAAGATGGCTTTGGTTTCCTAGCCATGGACATGAGTTGTCATTTGATAACGGGATCACATCATTAGGAGAATGATGTGATGGACAAGACCCAAACTATAAACGTAGCAAGTGATCGTCTCAAGTTTGTTGCTATCGTTTTCTGCATGTCAAGTATATGTTCCTATGACTATGAGATCATGCAACTCACTGACACCGGAGGACTACCTTGTGTGTACCTAACGTCGCAATGTAACTGGGTGACTATAAAAATGCTCTATAGGTATCTCCGAGGGTGTTTGTTGAGTTGGAATGGATCAAGACTGGGAATTGTCACTCCGTATGACGGATAGGTATCTCAGGGCCCACTCGGTAATACAACATCAGAAGAAGCTTGCAAGCAATGTGACTAATGAGTTAGCCACGGGATCTTGTAATACGAAACGAGTAAAGAGACTTGCCGGTAACGAGATTAAACTAGGTATGGAGATACCGGCGATCGAATCTCGGGCAAGTAACATACCAATAGACAAACGGAACTGCATACGGGATTAGCTGAATCCTTGACATCGAGGTTCGACCGATAAGATCTTCGTAGAATATGTAGGAACCAATATGGACATCCTGGTCCCGCTATTGGTTATTGACCATAGAGGTGTCTCAGACATGTCTACATAGTTCTCGAACTCGCAGGGTCTACACACTTAACGTTTGGTGACGATATAAGTATAGTTGAGTCATTATGGTGGTTACTGAAGGTTGTTCGGAGTCCCGGATGAGATCCCGGACATGACGAGGAACTCCGGAATGGTCCGGAGGTGAATATTGATATATTGGATGAAGGGTACTAGAGTCCGGAATTGTTCTGGGCGTACCGAGTGATGAGCAGCATGACCGAAAGGGGTTTCGGGGGGCCCCAACAAGTGTTGGGGGGCCTCATGGGCCAAGGGGTGGGGGCAAACCAGCCCACTAAGGGTCTGTGCGCCCCCCTCACACTTTCCCACATGACGAGGAGAGGTGGGGCACCCCCCTCTAGGGTTTCCCTCCACCCGGCTTGGGGGGCAAGTCACCCTAGGGGAGATCCCATCTGCCCTGGCCGCCGCCGCCCCTAGGGGAAACCCTAGGGGCGCCACCCCCTCCTCCCTTCCCCTATATATAGAGAGGTAGAGAGAGGGAAGCCGCACCCCTAGAGCACATCTCTACGCCACGACGCTGCCTCTCCTCTCCCTCGCATCCCTCTTCCTCTCTTTAGTGCTTAGCGAAGCTCTGCTGAGATTCCAACACCACCACCGCCACCACGCCGTCGTGCTGCCGGAGGACTCGAGCTACTACTTCACCATCGCTCAATGTGTCAAGGAGGTGAAGGCGTCATCAAGCCGTATGTGTGTTGAACGCGGAGGTGTCGTGCATTCGGCACTTTGATCGGGAGTTTGCGGGACGGATCGTGATTGGATCGCGAAGACGTTCGCGGGACTAATCGTGATTGGATCGCGAAGACGTCTGACTACATCAAACGCATTTCTTAACGCTTCCGCTTAGGGTATGTAGATGCAATCTCTCCTCTCGTAGATGGTCATCTCCTAGATTGATCTTGGTGAGCATAGGAAAATTTTTGTTTCCCATGCAACATTCCACAACAGTGGCATCAGAGCTAGGTCTATGCGTAGATGACATCATGAGTAGAACACAAAGGAGTTTGTGGGCATTGATATTCAGATTGCTTCCTTCCTTGATCTTTTCTTGATTCGGCGGTATTGTTGGATGAAGCGGCCCGGACCAACTTCACATGTCCACGTACATGAGACCGGTTCCATCGATAGACATGTGACTTTGTTGCATAAAGATGTCTGGCGGGTGTCTGTCCCTCCCACCTTAGTTGAATCGGATTCGACAAAGGCAGTCCTTGCAGAAGGTTAAATAGCAACTTGCATATCACCATTGTGGCTTTGCGTAGGTAAGAATTATTATTGCTAGATACCCAGAGCAGCCACGTAAAACATGCAACAACAATTAGAGGACGTCTAACTTGTTTTTGCAGGGTATGTTGTGATATGATATGGCCAAAGACATAATGAAATATATTTGATGTATGAGATGATCATGTTTGTAATAGTTTATATCGACTTGCATGTCGATGCTTACGGCAACCGGCAGGAGCCATAGGGTTGTCTTTAATTATTGTATGACCTGCGTGTCAATCATTAAGCACTTTGTAATGCTTTACTTTATCGCTAAGCGGTAGCAATAGTAGTAGAAGCATGGTTGGTGCGACAACCCCGATGGCGACACGATGATGGAGATCATGGTGTCATGCCGGTGACGATGGAGATCATGCCGGTGCATTGGAGATGGAGATCAAAAGCACAAGTTGATGGCCATATCAAGTCACTTATGATTTGCATGTGATGTTAATCCTTTTATGCATCTTAGTTTGCTTAGGACGACGGTAGCATTATAAGGTGATCCCTCACTAAAATTTCAAGATAAAATTGTGTTCTCCCCAAGTGTGCACCGTTGCGAAAGTTCGTCATTACGAAGCACCACGTGATGATCGGGTGTGATAGACTCTACATTCACATACAACGGGTGCAAGCCAGTGTTGCACATGCGGAACACTTGGGTTAAACTTGACGAGCCTAGCATGTACAGACATGGCCTCGGAACACAAGAGACCGAAAGGTCGAACACGAGTCATATAGTAGATATGATCAACATGGAGATGTTCACCATTGAAACCACCTCATCTCACATGATGATCGGACTTGGGTTGGTGAATTTGGATCGTGTTACACTCGGAAAACTGGAGGGATGTTGATTTGAGTGGGAGTTCTTAGGTAATATGATTAATTGAACTCATTTATCATGAACAATAGTCTAAGTTACCTTTGTAAATTTATGTTTAGATCAATAGCTCGCGCTATAGCTCCCAATTTTAATATGTTCCTAGAGAAAGACTGAGTTGAAAGATATTGTACGCAATTATGCAGACTAGGTCCGTAGTCTAAGGATTGTCCTCACTGCTACACAAAAGGCTTATGTCCTTGATGCACCGCTCGGTGTGCCAATCCCTTTAGCGTCGTCTGTGGATGTTGTGAACATCTGGCAGACACGTTTTGATTACTACTTGATAGTTTAGTGCGCCATGCTTTACGGCTTAGAATCAGGGCTCCTAAGGCGTTTTGAACACCATGGAACATATGAGATGTTCTAAGAGCTAAAATTGGTATTTCAGGGTCATGCCCGTGTTGAGAGGTATGATACCTCTGACAAGTTCTTTGCCTACAAGATGGAGGAGAATAGCTTAGCCAGTGAGCATGTGCTCAGAATGTCTGGGTGCTGCAATCGCTTGAATCAAGTGGGAGTTAATCTTCTAGATAAGATAGTGATTGACTGGGTTCTCTAGTCACTATCACCAAGCTGCTAGAGCCTCGTGATGAACTATAACATGCAAGGGATGGAGATGATCCTGGAGATGTTCGCGGTGCTTAAGGCCGCGAAGGTAGAAATCAAGAAGGAGCATCAAGTGTTGATGGTTAACAAGACTACTGGTTTCAAGAAGGGCAAGGGCAAGAAGGGAAACTTCATGAATGGCAAGCCAGTTGCCGCTCCAGTGAAGAAACCCAAGGTTGAACCTAAACCCGAGACTAAGTGCTTCTATTGTAAGGGGAATGGTCACTGGTAGCGGAACTACCCCAATAGATAAGAAGGCTGGCAACTTCAACAATAGTATATTTGATATACGTGTTATTGATGTGTACCTTACTAGTACTCCTAGTAGCACCTGGGTATTAGATACCGGTTCAGTTGCTAATATTGGTAACTCGAAACAAAAGCTACGGAATAAATGGAGACTAGCTAAGGGCGAGGTGATGATGTGTGTTGGAAGTGTTTCCAAGGTTGAAGTGATCACCATCGCACGCTCCCTCTACCTTTCGAGATTAGTGTTGAACCTAGATAAATGTTATTTGGTGTCTGTGTTGAGCATGAACATGATTAGATCATGTTTATTGCAATACGGTTATTCATTTAAGTCAAAGAATAATGGTTATTCTGTTTACATGAATAATACCTTCTATGGTCATGCACCCAAGGTGAATGGTTTATTGAATCTCGATCGTAGTGGTACACATGTTCATAACATTGAGGCCAAAACATGTAGAGTTGAAAATGATAATACCACTTTCTTATGGCACTGCCTCTTAGGTCATGTTGGTGTAAAGAACATGAAGAAACTCCATGCTGATGGACTTTTGGAGTCACATGATTTTGAATCACTTGACACATGCGAACCATGCCTGATGAGCAAGATGACTAAAACCCCGTTGTCCAGAACAATGGAACGGGCAGTTGACTTGTTGGAAATCATACATACTGATGTGTGCGGCCCGATGAGTGTTGACGCGCGTGGTGGATATCGTTACTTTCTCACCTTCACCGATGATTTGAGTAGATATGGGTATATTTACTTGATGAAGCATAAGTCTGAAACGTCTGAAATGTTCAAGCAATTTCAGAGTGAAGTTGAGAATCATCGTAACAAGAAGATCAAATTCCTATGATATGATCGAAGGGGAGAGTATCTGAGTTATGAGTTTGGCAATCACTTAAGATAATGTGGAATTGTTTCAAAACTGACGCAGCCTGGAACACCACAGCGTAATGGTGTGTCCGAACGTCGTAATCATACCTTATTGGATATGGTGCGTCCTATGATGTTTCTTGCCGATATATCACTATCGTTTTGGGGTTATGCATTAGAGACAACTACCCTCACTTTAAATAGGGCACCATCTAAATCCGTTGAGACGACGCCTTATGAATTATGGTTTGGCAAGAAACCTAAGTTGTCATTTCTGAAGGTTTGGGGCTGTGATGCTTATGTTAAAAGGCTTCAGCCTGATAAAGCTCGAACCCAAAGGGACAAATTGATCTTCATAGGATACCCAAAGGAGACGATTGGGCATACCTTCTATCTCAGATCCAAGGGCAAAGTGTTTGTCGCTAAGAACGGGTCCTTTCTCGAGAAATAGTTTCTCTCGAAAGAATTGAGTGGGAGGAAGATAGAACTTGATGAGGTTGTTGAACCTTTACTTCAACTAGTGAGTAGTGAAGCGTAGAAAGATGTTCCTGTGACACCTACATCAGTTGAAGAGGAAGCTAATGATAGTGATCATGAAGTTTTGGATCAAGTTACTATCGAACCTCGTAGGTCGACAAGGATACGTACTACTCCTGAGTGGTATGGTAACCCTGTCTTAGAGGTCATGTTGTTGGATAACGATGAACCTACGAGCTATGGAGAAGCGATGGTGAGCCCGGATTCCAACAAATGGCTAGGAGCCATGAAATCCGAGATAGGATCCATGTATGAGAACAAAGTATGGACTTCGGTGGACTTGCCCGATGATCGGCAAGCCATTGAGAATAAATGGATCTTTAAGAAGAAGACAGACGCTGATGGTAATCTCACCATTTATAGATCTCGACTTGTCGCAAAGGGTTTCCGACAAGTTCAAGGATTTAACTATGATGAGACTTTCTCACTCGTAGCGACGCTAAAGTCTGCTGGGATTATGTTAGCAGTTGCTGCATTTTCAGATTACGAAATCTGGCAGATGGATGTCAAAACAAAGTTTCCTTGACGGTTTCCGTGAGGTAAGGTTGTATGTGAGACAACCAGAAGGTTTTGTCGATCCTAAGGATGCTAAAAGGTATGCAAGCTCCAGCGATCCTTCTATGGACTGGAGCAAGCATCTCGGAGTTGGAATATATGCTTTGATGAGGTGATCAAAGCTTTTGGGTCTATACAAAGTTTGCAAGAAACTTGTATTTGCAAGAAAGTGAGTGGGAGCACTACAACATTTCTGATAAGTATATGTGGATGACATATTGTTAATCGGGAATGATGTAGAAAGCATAAAGGGTTGTTTGAAAGGAGTTTTTCACAGGAAGACCTGGGTAAAGCTGATTACTTGTTGGGCATCAAGATCTATAGAGATAGATCAAGACGCCTGATAAGACTTCCACAGAGCACATACCTTGACATGATTTTGAAGAAGTTCAAAATGGATCAGTCCAAGAAGGGGTTCTTGCCTGAGTTGTAAGGTGTGAAGTTGAGTAAGACTCAAAGCTCGACCATGGCAGAAGAAAGAGAAAGGACGAAGGTAGTCCCCTATGCCTTAGCCATAGACTCTATATGATATGCCATGTTGTGTACCGCACCTGATATGTGCCTTGCCACGTGTCTGGCAAGGGGGTACAAGAGTGATCCAGGAGTGGATCACTGGACAGCGGTCAAAATTATCCTTAGAAAAATAAGGAAATGTTTCTCGGTTATGGAGGTGATAAAGAGTTTGGTGTAAAGGGTTATGTCGATGCAAGATTTATCACTAATCTGGATGACTCTGAGTTGAGTTTCTCGGTAATGGAGGTGATAAAGAGTTCGCCGTAAAGGGTTACATCTATGCAAGCTTTAACACCAATCCAGATGACTCTGAGTAGCAAACCAGATACGTATAGTGGAGTAGCCGTTTGGAATAGCTCCAAGTGGAGCATGGTAGCAGTTTCTGTAGTATGACATAAAAATTTGCGAAGTACACGTGGATCTGAATGTTGCAGACCCGTTGACTAAAACCTCTCTCACAAGAAAAACATGATCAAACCCCAGAACTAATTGGGTGTTAATCACATGGTGATGTGAACTAGATTATTGCCTCTAGTACAAGTGGGAGACTATTGGAAATATGCCCTAGAGGCAATAATAAATTAGTTATTATCATATTTCCCTGTTCATGATAATCGTTTATTATCCATGCTAGAATTGTATTGATTGGAAACTCAAATACATGTGTGGATACATAGACAACAACATGTCCCTAGTAAGCCTCTACCGGACTAGCTCATTGATCAAAGATGGCTATTGTTTCCTAGCCATGGACATGAGTTGTCATTTGATAATGGGATCACATCATTAGGAGAATGATGTGATGGACAAGACCCAAACTATAAACGTAGCATGTGATCGTATCAAGTTTGTTGCTATCATTTTCTGCATGTCAAGTATATGTTCCTATAACCATGAGATCATGCAACTCACTGACACCGGAGGAGTACCTTGTTTGTACCAAACATCACAACGTAACTGGGTGACTATAAAGGTGCTCTATAGGTATCTCTGAGGGTGTTTGTTGAGTTGGCATGGATCAAGACTGGGATTTGTCACTCCGTATGACGGAGAGGTATCTCAGGGCCCACTCGGTAATACAACATCACAAGAAGCTTGCAAGCAATGTGACTAATGAGTTAGCCACAGGATCTTGTATTACGGAATGAGTAAAGTGACTTGCTAGTAATGATATTGAACTAGGTATGGAGATACCGAAGATCGAATCTCGGGCAAGTAACATACCGATAGACAAAGGGAACTACATACAGGGTTAGCTGAATCCTTGAGATCGAGGTTCGACCGATAAGATCTTCGTAGAATATGTTGGAACCAATATGGGCATCCAGGTCCCGCTATTGGTTATTGACCGTAGAGGTGTCTCAGTCATGTCTACATAGTTCTCGAACCCGCAGGGTCTACACACTTAATGTTTGGTGACGATATAAGTATAGTTGAGTCATTATGGTGGTTACCGAAGGTTGTTTGGAGTCCCGGATGAGATCCCGGACGTGACGAGGAACTCTGGAATGGTCCGGAGGTGAAGATTGATATATTGGACAAAGGGTATTGGAGTTTGGAATTGTTCCGGGAATACCGGGTGATGACCAGCATGACCGAAAGGGGTTTCGGGGGGTCTCGGCAAGTGTTGGGGGGCCTCATGGGCCAAGGGGAGGGGGCAAACCAGCCCACTAAGCGGTTGTGCGCCCCCCCTCACTGATACGTCTCCAACGTATCTATAATTTTTGATTGTTCCATGCTGTTATATTATCATTCTTGGATGTTTTACAATCATTTTATAGTCATTATATATCATTTTTTGGTACTAACCTATTGACATAGTGCCAAGTGCCAGTTGCTGTTTTTTGCCTGTTTTTTACATCGCAGGAAATCAATAACAAACGGAGTCCAAATGCAGTGAAACTTTTTGTGGATTTTTTTTGGACCAGAAGACATCCAGTGGGCCGGAAAAGCGCCTGGGGGTATATCTAGCATGGAAAGTTTTGGGAACTCTAAGTCGTTTTCGTTGGTGTGAAAAGCACACCTCCCAAAATGTTTTTATCTCTAAGTTTTTTGCTTTGAGCTCTGGCACCTCTACAAATCCCTACTTCCCTCTGCGAAGGGCCTTTCTTTACTTTATGCAATTTTTAATTTGAGTCTCCATCTTCTCTTATAAAGCACCAACTAGGAGGCACTATGATCGTACTTGAGCATTGAGTGTAGTTAATATGCGAGTGTGTTTCATGAATGGATTAATGGTTGAGCATGATGGGCTAGGGATAACTTATTTTAGCGTTGATATTTTGAAAGACATAGTTGCTTGTTGATATTCTTGAGTATTTAAGTCATCATTTCAAAACTAGACTATTGCTTTGAATCATATAAAAGTCCAAATGTCCATGCTATAAAGGAAAGAATATGAGATGACATGTTAGGCAGCATTCCACATGAAAAATTCTGTTTTTATCATTTACCTACTCGAGGACGAGCAGGAATTAAGCTTGGGGATGCTGATATGTCTCCAACGTATCTATAATTTTTGATTGTTCCATGCTGTTATATTATCATTCTTGGATGTTTTACAATCATTTTATAGTCATTATATATCATTTTTTGGTACTAATATATTGACATAGTGCCAAGTGCCAGTTGCTGTTTTTTGCATGTTTTTTACATCGCAGGAAATCAATACCAAACGGAGTCCAAATGCAGCGAAACTTTTTGTGGATTTTTTTTGGACCAGAATACATCCAGTGGGCCGGAGAAGCGCCTGGGGGTGCTCCGAGGGGAGCACAACCCACCATGGCGCGCCTGGAGGCCCAGGCACGCCCTGGTGGGTTGTGCCCACCTCGGGTGCCCCCCGAACCGCCTCTTTGCTCTATAAATACCCCAATATTGCAGAAACCCTAGGGGAGTCGACGAAAATCAATTCCAGCCGCCGCAGAGTCCAAAACCACCAGATCCAATCTAGACACCATCATGGAGGGGTTCACCACTTCCATTGGTGCCTCTCCGATGATGCGTGAGTAGTTCTTTGTAGACCTATGGGTCCATAGTTAGTAGCTAGATGGCTTGCTCTCTCTCATTTGATTCTCAATACAATGGTCTCTTGGAGATCCATATGATGTAACTCTTTTTGCGGTGTGTTTGTTGGGATCCGATGAACTTTGAGTTTATGATCAGATCTATCTTTTTATCCCTGAAAGTTATTTGAGTCTTCTTCAATCTCTTATATGCATTATTGCTTATAGCCTCGTATTTCTTCTCTGATATTTGGGTTTTGTTTGGCCAACTTGATCTATTTATCTTGCAATGGGAAGAGGTGCTTTGTAGTGGGTTCGATCTTACGGTGCTTGATCCCAGTGACAGCAGGGGAACCGACACGTATGTATCGTTGCTACTATGGATAAAACGATGGGGTCTATTTCTACATAAATAGATCTTGTCTGCATCATGTCATCATTCTTATTGCATTACTCCGTTTCTCCATGAACTTAATACACTAGATGCATGCTGGATAGCGGTCGATGTGTGGAGTAATAGTAGTAGATGTAGGCAGGAGTCGGTCTACTAATCTTGGACGTGATGCCTATATAATGATCATTGCCTGGATATCGTCATGATTATTTGAAGTTTTATCAATTGCCCAACAGTAATTTGTTCACCCACCGTTTGCTATTTTCCACGAGAGAAGCCACTAGTGAAACCTACGGCCCACGGGTCTCTTTTCCAATATATTTGCTTTCAAGATCTATTTTTCTATTCGCTCTTTTCTTTATTTGCAACTTTCATTTCAAGATCTATTAAACCAAAAATACAAAAAATACCTTGCTGCACTTTATTTTATTTGGCGTTCGATCTTTCAATATTTACTACTCTCTCACGTCTGTTTGCCATTTTTTGGCGCCGTTGCCTGAAAGGGATTGACAACCCCTTTTACACGTCGGGTTACGAGTATTTGTTATTTGTGTGCCAGTGCTATTTACGTAGTGTTGGTTGGTTCTCATACTGGTTCGATAACCTTGGTTTAATCACTGAGGGAAATACCTACCTCCGCTGTGCTGCATCATCCCTTCCTCTTTGGGGGAATACCGATGTAGCTTCAAGCCGCATCACTCACCCTTTCCCACGTGACCAGGAGAGGTGGGGCGCCCCCCTTTCCCTCCACCCGGCTTGGGGGGCAAGTCAACCTAGGCGAGAACCCATCTGCCCTGGCCGCCGCCCCCCCTAGGGGAAACCCTAGGGGCGCCACCCCCTCCTCCCTTCCCCTATATATAGAGAGGTAGAGAGAGGGCAGCCGCACCACTACAGCACATCTCTGTGCCACGGCGCTGCCTCTCCTCTCCCTCGTGTCCCTCTTCCTCTCTGTAGTGCTTATTGAAGCTTTGCTGAGATTCTGCCACCACCACCGCCACCACGCCGTTGTGTTGCCAGAGGACTCGAGCTACTACTTCACCATCGCTCGCTGGATCGAGGAGGTGAAGGCGTCATCAAGCCGTACGTGTGTTGAATGTGGAGGTGCCGTGCGTTCGGCAATTGGATCGGGAGTTCGCGGGATGGATCGTCATTGGATCGCGAAGACATTCGCGGGACGAATCGTGATTGGGTCGCGAAGACGTTCGACTACATCATCCACATTTCTTAACGCTTCCGCTTAGTGATCTACAAGGGTATGTGGATGCAATCTCTCCTCTCGTAGATGGTCATCTCGTAGATTGATCTTGGTGAGCGTAGGAAATTTTTTGTTTCCCATGCAACGTTCCCTACAATATCCTATTATTATTAGTGCTAACCTTTCAGAGCATGAAGAAGAGAAATTATTGAAAACACTGAGGAAGCACCATCCCACTATTGGATATACTCTTGATGATCTTAAGGGCATTAGTCCCACTCTATGTCAGCACAAAATTAATATGGAACCTGATGCTAAACCAGTTGTTGATCACCAACGACAGTTAAATCCTAAGATGAAGGAAGTGGTAAGAAATGAAATACAAAAACTTCTGGGGGCAGGTATAATTTATCCTATTGTTGATAGTAGATTGGTAAGTCATGTTCATTGTGTCCCTAAGAAGGGAGGTATTACTGTTGTTCCTAATGATAAGAATGAATTGATTCCACAAAGAATTGTTATAGGTTATAGAATGGTAATAGATTTTCGCAAATTAAACAAAGTTACTAGAAAAGATCATTACCCTCTACCTTTTATTGATCAAATGCTAGAAAGATTATCCAAACATACACATTTTTGCTTTCTAGATGGTTATTCTGGTTTTTCTCAAATACCTGTGTCAAAAGAGGACCAAGAAAAGACCACTTTTACTTGCCCTTTTGGTACCTTTGCTTATAGACGTATGCCTTTTGGTTTATGCAATGCACCTGCTACCTGTCAAAGATTAATGGCTGCTATATTCTGTAAGTTTGTGAAAAGATTGTTGAGGTTTTCATGGATGATTTCTCCGTTTGCGGAACTTCTTTTGATGATTGCTTAAGCAACATTGATCGAGTTTTGCAGAGATGTGAAGAAACTAATCTTGTCTTGAAATGGGAGAAGTGCCACTTTATGGTTAATGAAGGCATTGTCTTGGGGCATGAAATTTCTGAAAAAGGTATTGAAGTTGATAAAGCTAAAGTAGATGCTATTTAAAAGATGTCGTGTCCTAAAGATATCAAAGGTATAAGAAGTTTCCTTAGTCATGCTGGTTTCTATAGGAGGTTTATTAAAGACTTCTCTAAAATTTCTAGGCCCCTCACTAAACTTTTGCAAAAAGATGTTCCTTTTATTTTTGATGATGATTGTGTAGAAGCATTTGAAATACTCAAGAAAGCCTTGATTACTGCACCTATTGTTCAACCACCTGATTGGAATCTACCCTTTGAAATTATGTGTGATGCTAGTAATTATGCTGTTGTTGCTGCTCTAGGACAAAGAGTTGATAAAAAATTGAATGTTATTCATTATGCTAGTAAAACTCTAGACAGCGCCCAGAGAAATTATGCTACTACTGAAAAAGAACTTTTAGCTGTTGTTTTTTCTTGTGATATGTTCAGATCTTATATTGTTGATTCCAAAGTAACTTTTCACACTGATCATGCTGCTATTAAATACCTTATTGAAAAGAAAGATGCTAAACCTAGACTTATTAGATGAGTTCTCTTAATGCAAGAATTTGATTTGCATATTATTGATAAAAAGGGAGCTGAGAACCCCGTTGCAGACAACTTGTCTAGGTTAGAAAACGTTCTTGATGACCCACTACCTATTGATGATAGCTTTCCTAATGAGAAATTAGTTGTCATAAATGCTTCTCGTAATACTCCATGGTATGCTGATTATGCTAATTACATTGTTGCTAAATTTATACCACCTAGTTTCACATACCAGCAAAAGAAAAGGTTTTTCCATGATTTAAGACATTACTTTTGGGATGACCCACACCTTTATAAAGATGGAGTAGATGGTGTTATTAGACATTGTGTACCTGAGCATGAACAGGAACAGATCCTACGCAAGTGCCACTCCGAAGCTTACGGAGGACACCATGCTGGAGATAGAACTGCACACAAGGTATTGCAATCTGGTCTTTATTGGCCTACTCTCTTCAAGGATGCCCGTAAGTTTGTCTTGTCTTGTGATGAATGCCAGAGAATTGGCAATATTAATAGACATCGGCAAATGCCTATGAATTATTCACTTGTTATTGAACCATTTGATGTTTGGGGCTTTGATTATGTGGGACCTTTTCCTTCCTCTAATGGGTATACACATATTTTAGTTGCTGTTGATTACATTACTAAGTGGGTACAAGCTATTCCAACTAGTAGTGCTGATCATAACGCTTCTATTAAGATGCTTAAATAAGTTATTTTTCCAAGGTTTGGAGTCCCTAGATATTTAATGACTGATGGTGGTTCACATTTTATTCATGGTGCTTTCCATAAAATGCTTGCTAAATATGATGTCAACCATAGAGTTGCATCTCCATGTCACCCTCAGTCTAGTGGTCAAGTAGAATTGAGCAATAGAGAGATTAAATTTATTTTGTAAAAGACTGTTAATAGATCTAGAAAGAATTGGTCTAAGAAACTTGATGATGCATTATGGACCTGTAGAACTACTTATAAAAACCCTATGGGTATGTCTCCGTATAAACTGGTTTATGGAAAAGCTTGTCACTTACCTCTTGAACTAGAAAATAAAACGTATTGGCCTACTAAAGAGCTCAACTATGATCTCAAACTTGCCGGTGAGAAGAGGTTATTTGATATTAGCTCACTTGATGAATGGAGAACCCAAGCTTATGAGAATGCCAAGTTGTTTAAAGAAAAAGTTAGAAGATGGCATGACAAAAGGAAACAAATGCGTGAGTTTATTGTAGGTGATCATGTTTTGCTATACAACTCTCGTTTAAGATTTTTTGCAGGAAAGCTTTTCTCTAAATGGGAAGGTCATTACATTATTGAAGAGGTCTATCGTTCCGGTGCCATTAAGATCAACAATGCCGAAGGCACCAACCCGAAGGTGGTATACGGTCAAAGAATCAAAAATTATATTTCAAACCATAAATGTCGAGACGAATATTATCAATACCGTAACACCTGAGGAGTACATAAGGGACACTTTGCAGAATGTTTCATACTCCGAAAAGAAATAGGTATGTGGTACGGTAAGTAAACCGACTCCAAAATTGTTCTAATGGCAATTTTTCTCCGTTTTGGAATATTTAAAAAATTAGGAAATTTAAAAGTAGTCCGAAAAGTGCACGAGGAAGCAACAAGGCAGGGAGGCGCGCCCTACCCCCCTGGGCGCGCCCCCCACCCTTGCCGCCACCTCGTGTGCCCTCTGGACTCTGTTTTCTTGCACAATACTTCTTTTGGTCGGTAAAAATTCATTATATAATCTCCCGAAGGTTTCGACCATTGTACCACAGAAAAACCCTATGTTCTTGTTTTGTGTTGTTTTGCCAGGCAGATCTGAAAATATGTCGTCCGAAGATTCGGAGGGAGAGAGCTATGCAGTTGATTATATCACAAACCCAAAGGTTTATGGGGATGTGGAGTATTATGGTTGGACTACAGAAGAAGAAGAAGAAGATTATGATTCAAATGGAAAGGAGGAGACAAGATGAAGCTCCGTTACCCCAACCTGGGGACATGCACATGGAGTTCAAAAAGTCAAGTCTCCCTGATAAGACAAAGAAACCTCAGATCGAGTTTATCCCTTTCCATCTTTTGCAAGAGAACAAGCAAGAATTATGCAAAAAGATATTAACATTTGAACAGGAGATCTCTGACCTGAGGGGGGAAATCTAATCCTCAAGCGTAAGTTGAGGAAAAAGGATAAAACTCCATCATCACCACCTCCGAAGAAAGAGATCTAAATACGTGGGTATGGGCACTCCCCTTAGCAACTGCCAAGCTTGGGGGAGGTGCCCCGGTATCGTATCACCATCACACCTTTACTTTTACCATTTTTCTTAGTTCGATCCTTTTGGTTATATCCTTATTTAGTAGAATAAAAGTTTTTAATATGATCTAGCTTTGAGTTTGGCTTTATGTTCCCTGTATGTAATCGAGTCCGAGAGATATTTAATAAAGAGTTGTTTTGAGATGAGGGCTTTGCTTTCTTGTTATGATCTTGAGGGAATAAATAAAAGAAAGAATAAAAAGATCGTATAATGATCTTATGGAGAGTAATGACTTCACATATGAAGAGTATGATGAATAAAAGTAGTTGAGAGTTGGCAAACATAGTTTTGGTCATTGTTGCAATTAATAGGAAGTAATAAAGAAAGAGAGGTTTCACATATAAATATACTATCTTGGACATCTTTTGTAATTGTTAGCACTCATAAAAATATGACATGCTAAAAAGTTGATGTTGGACAAGGAAGACAACATAATGGGCTATGTTTTCTTATATCCGGATAGAAGTTATAGTGTCTTGGATTCTCCAACATGTTGAGCTTGCTTTTCCCTCTTTTGCTAGCCATATCTTTTGCACCAAGTAGAGATACTACTTGTGCATCCAAATATCCCTTACACCAGTTTTGCCATGAGAGTCCACCATACCTACCTATGGATTGAGTAAGATCCTTCAAGTAAGATGTCATCGGTGCAAGCAATAAAAAATTGCTCTCTAAATATGTATGATCTATTAGTGTGAAAAAAATAAGCTTTATACGAACTTGTGATATGGAAGAAATAAAAGCGACGAACTGCATAATAAAGTTCTGTATCACAAGCGGCAATATAAAGTGACGTTCTTTTGCATTAAGATTTTGTACATCCAACAATAAAAGCGCATGACAACCTCTGCTTCCCTCTGCGAAGGGCCTATCTTTTGATTTTATCTTCTACCCTTATACAAGAGTCATGGTGATCTACACCTTTCCTTTTTACACTTTTTCTTTTGGCAAGCACTATGTGTTGGAGAAGGATCCAGATATATATATATCCACTCGGATGTAGGTTATCATAAAGTATTATTGTTGACATTACCCTTGAGGTAAAAGGTTGCGAGGCGAAACTATAAGCCCCTATCTTTCTCTGTGTCTGACTGAGGCTTCTAACCCATAAGTATCGCGTGAGTGTTAGCAATTGTGAAAGATTAAATGATAGTTGAGTATGTTAACTTGCTGAAAAGCTCTTGAATTGACTCTTTCCGATGTTATGATAAATTTCAATTGCTTCAATGAGTGAGATCATAGTTTGTTAGTTTTCAATGAAATTTCCGATTCATACTTTACCTTGTGAACGAATTGTTACTTTAGCATAAAAAATTATATGACAATATTTGTTGCTGTTCTAAATATGATCATGATGCCCTCATGTCCGTATTTTATTTTATCGACACCTCTATCTCTAAAAATGTGGACATTTTTTTAGATTTCGGCTTTCGCTTGAGGACAAGCGAGGTCTAAGCTTGGGGGAGTTGATACGTCCATTTTACATCATGCTTTTTTATTGATATTTATTGCATTATGGGCTGTTATTACACATTCTAGCACAATACTTATGCCTTTTCTCTCTTATTTTACAAGGTTTATATGAAGAGGGAGAATGCCGGCAGCTGGAATTCTGGGCTGCAAAAGGAGCAAATCTGAGAGACCTATTCTACACAACTCCAAAAGTCCTAAAACTTCACGGAGAATTATTTTGGAATACATAAAAAATATTGGGCGAAGAACGCACCTGAGGGGACCCACCAGGCAGCCACAAGGGTGGGGGGCACGCCTCCCTGCCTTGTGGGCCACCTGGCAGGCCCCCGATGCCCATCTTCTGCTATATGATGTGGTTTGACCTGGAAAAAATCAGAAGGAAGCTTTTGGGACGAAGCGCTGCCATCTCGAGGCGGAACCTGGGCAGAACCAATCTAGGGCTCCCGCGGAGCTGTTCTGCCGGAGAAACTTCCCTCCGGGAGGGGGAAATCAAAGCCATCATCATCACCAATGATCCTCTCGTTGAGAGGGAGTCAATCTCCATCAACATCTTCACCAGCACCATCTGCTCTCAAACCCTGGTTCATCTCTTGTATCCGATCTTTGTCTCAAAACCTCAGATTGGTACCAGTGGGTTGCTAGTAGTGTTGATTACTTCTTGTAGTTGATGCTAGTTGGTTTATTCGGTGGAAGATCATATGTTCAGATCCTTAATGCTATTCAATACCACTCTGATTATGAACATGAATATGCTTTGTGAGTAGTTACGTTTGTTCCTGAGGACATGGGAGAAGTCTTGTTATAATTAATCATGTGAATTTGGTATTCGTTCGATATTTTGATGAGATGTATGTTGTCTTTCCTCTAGTGGTGTTATGTGAACATCGACTACATGACACTTCACCATGATTTGGGCCTAGGGGAAGGCATTGGGGAGTAATAAGTAGATGATGGGTTGCTAGAGTGACAGAAGCTTAAGCCATAGTTTATGCGTTGCTTCGTAAGGGGCTGATTTGGATCCATATGTTTCATGCTATGGTTAGATTTATCTTAATTCTTCTTTCGTAGTTGCGGATGCTTGCGACAGGGGTTAATCATAAGTGGGAGCTTGTCCAAGTAAGGGCAGCACCCAAGCACAAGTCCACCCACATATCAAATTATCAAAGTAACAAACGCGAATCGTATGAGCATGATGAAAACTAGCTTGACAGTAATTCCCATGTGTCCTCGGGATCACATTGTTTTATATAAGAGTTTTTCCAGGCTTGTCCTTTGCTACAAACAGAATTGGGCCACCTTGCTGCACTTTTGTTACTTGTTACCCGTTACAAATTATCTTATCACACAACTATCTGTTACCGATAATTTCAGTGCTTGCACAGAATACCTTGCTGAAAACCGCTTGTCATTTCCTTCTGCTCCTCGTTGGGTTCAACACTCTTACTTATGGAAAGGAATATGATAGATCCCCTATACTTGTGGGTCATCAGGTTACACATGGTCGGTTACAAGGAAATGATAAACATGCCAATTCTTCCTATCTTGACTTGGAGGACACACCAAGCACTAGTGCAGAAAACGCTAGCGCCGGCGTTCTAAAAAAACAAATTGTTGGCATTAGAGGTTGACGCCACTAATATGGCGCCATTGTTAAAAACTACCGATGGCGGGAGATCCCACACCATCGGTATTTTACATACTGGTGGCGTGGCACTGTTCACTCACACCACCACTATGTCAAATAGCAATGGCGTGCATCATACATGCCACGTCACCACTATTCACTGGTAGTTGCAACGTTCACATAGCCTCCAATGCCACCACTAAGTATTTGTGATTTTTTTTTAAATTCAATTACATAATTCATCCATGCATCCAAATATTTATACATTAATCCATATATTCAAACATACATATACTTCATCCACTAGTACATTTTGGAATGTAAGAAAATGCCGCAGCGCCGCTCGTCTCCGATGGTGCCTCTAGTTGCCAACGGCGCTCCTCTTCTCAGCTCCTTCTGGATGTCATCGTTGTTGTTGCAACACCATGTGAATTTCATTGTCGCCCCCCATATCTACAAAATGTACTTATATTAGCCCTCAACATGATGACATATATGTATATCAGTACTATGACCAATAGAAGTTAAGCAATAGTTCAACAATAGACATGTTCATCGGGTAACAAAATATTGTATAAGTTTACCGAAAAAGGCACCCCGAATAACTTTGCCAAATTATAGGATTTCGGCAACAAAAGCTTAGGTAGTACATGCGCATCAATTTACCACATACTTATCAGACATGACCAAGCATATTAGCCATTACTAGTCGTGAACTCATGCGAAGTTAGTATTTAAAATTTTAGCACTATATGTAAGATTTCATTAAATGATTTTCATGTATTTTTTACTCCATGGTGATAATATCCTAGATTTATAGAAAATAAATTATTTAACTATGGATCAGCATTAAGAAATGGTAGTACTGGTAAGCCATGTACACGTAAGCTCTTTTGTGTGAGAATGTATCAGAATGATTACTTTGTGTCTACTATTTAGGTAACAGTGACAAACTATATTTAATCAAGAAAATGAATTATTGTATCAATGAAAGTTATATCACTTACTTAATTATTTGGTATTTCAAAAATATTAGGTGGAATTTTTTCTTTTTTACATTGCATGGTTAATGAAATTTCAAAAATGGATACCAATATGCACTTATGACAAATTTAAAAAGAACTTCGGTTAGGAAAGTTAGAACAAATAAATAATGCTAAGAATAAACTAATTAATCATCTGGAAAAAGACTTCGGTTAGGAGGTCCTCGAAAAAATAGGGATGTTCTACGAAGAAGGGCAAATGTCGCATGAAGACGTCCGAACACGCGTAGCCGCTCGGCGTCTCGACCTGAAGCCTTTCACTTCGCACGGGGACTTCCTCCCTGATTTGGATGGATGGCACGACATGTTGGAGTGATTGACGATATATGACAATGTGTCCGTTTAGTCACTACTTTCTCTATGATGAAACTTTGAGTTTTGCACGACAAAACTTTTTGATGTAATTAAACCGCCCTCCTCAACTAGCGAAGATCACTCTAGTTAGG
This sequence comes from Thinopyrum elongatum, assembly GCA_011799875.1. Taxonomy (NCBI): domain Eukaryota; kingdom Viridiplantae; phylum Streptophyta; class Magnoliopsida; order Poales; family Poaceae; genus Thinopyrum; species Thinopyrum elongatum. The sequence goes on from CM022297.1 coordinate 628,285, forward strand.
GCATTTTGTGTATGATGAACTTTGTTATTTATGCTTATGATATGTTGCTTCTATTTTTGCTAACTCTGTCTCTTTATGTTGCTCAACTATATATGTTGCATATTATCGAGTCATGTGATGATGCAGGTACATAGATCATCGATGGTGAAGAAGTGCTACGCGTGTACGTAGTGTACGACGAGTGGCCTGAATGTCAGGCCTAGGTGCACCGGTTTTCGGGTGGCAGCCACAGAGGGTTCGATAGCAGAGCCGAAGTGGAAGATAGTTATATGAGGTTGACGCTAGCGCGAGAGAGGGATCAGAACCGACGCCTCAAAAACTACTACATTATCGCGCTATTGCTCATAGTGATTTGCTCTTCTCTTCTATATCTTTGTTTAGATATAGATGATGAAACATGTGTATGTGATGACCATGCAGTTGCTTGTATTCCAGACAAGTCACTTAACTTGTATCGCTATATCGTGATTATGATGAGACAACATGATTTGTGTTGGATGATATGATGAGACTATTATGTGTATGATATGATGACAATATTGCATGTTTATGATATGATTAGAATATTGTATAAAACCTATACAAAAACACCGCAAATACGTAGCAAAAAATGTGAAAATATAGCAATAGCACTCTTTAGTAAAAAGCAGTAGCGCTGTACACAAGCGCTACAGCTATTTATCAGTAGCACTGGACAGACAAATGCTACTGCTAAGCCATTTAGCAGTAGCACTTTTTTGGACAACGCTACTGCTAAGTAGGTGTAGCAGTAGCGCGTGTAAAAATGCGCTACTGCTACAAGTTAGCTGTAGCGCCGTATCAGTAGTGCGGCTGCCCGCGCTACTGCTAGGCATTTGACCCGCGCTACTGCTAGGCTTTTCCCTAGTAGTGATAGCACCGCTTATCATCCTCAGATAGACGGGAAAACGGAGCGAATAAATCAGATTCTTCAAGACATGCTGCGAGCATGTGTGCTTGCCCAAGGCTCAAAATGGGAAGACAGCTTGCCTTATGCAGAATTTTCCTACAATAACAGCTATCAAACCATCCTTAAGATGTCACCATACGAGGCATTATATGGGCGTAAGTGTCGTACCCCTTTGAACTGGTCTCAAACTTGAGACAGCCGTATTTTTGGGACTAATTTGATGATGGAAGTAGAGAGACAAGTAAAGGAAATCCAGGACAGACTTCAAGTATCCAAGTCTTGTCAAAAGAGCTATTACGATTCGAAACATCGACAAACCAGCTTTGAACCAGGGGAGTATGCCTATCTTCGGGTCACCCCCATGAAAGGGATTAAGAGGTTTCAAACTCGGGGAAAGCTCGCACTGATACGTCTCCATCATATCTACTTTTTCATACTCTTTTGCCCTTCTTTTGGACTCTAATTTGAATGGAACTAACCTGGACTGACGCTGTTTTCCGCAGATTGCCATGGTGTTATTTTTGTGCGGAAATAAAAGTTCTCGGAATGACCTGAAACTTCATGGAGATCATTTTTGGAATTAATAAAAAATATTGGCGAAAGAATCAACAAAAGGCGGCCCACACCCTGTCCACAAGGGTGGGAGGCGCGCCCACGCCCCCCCCCCCCACGGCGCGCCATCCATCCTTGTGGGCCCCCTGGACCTCCACTGACCTCAACTCCAACTCCATATATTCACGTTCGGGGAGAAAAAAATCAGTGAGAAGGACACATTGCGTTTTATGATACGGAGCCACCACCACCTCCTGTTCTTCCTCGGGAGGGCAGATCTGGAGTCCGTTCGAGGCTCCGAAGAGGGGAAATCGTCGACGTTGTCATCATCAACCATCCTCCATCACCAATTTCATGATGCTCACCGCCGTGCGTGAGTAATCCCATCGTAGGCTTGCTGGACGGTGATGGGTTGGATGAGATTTATCATGTAATTGAGTTAGTTTTGTTAGGGTTTGATCCCTAGTATCCACTATGTTCTAAGATTGATGTTGCTATGACTTTGCTATGCTTAATGCTCGTCACTAGGGCCCGAGTGCCATGATTTCAGATCTGACCCTATTATGTTTTCATGAATATATATGTGTTCTTGATCTTATCTTGCAAGTTATAGTCACCTACTACGTGTTATGATCCGGCAACCCCGGAGTGACAATAGTCGGGACACTTCCCGGTGATGACCGTAGTTTGAGAAGTTTATGCATTCACCAAGTGCTAATGCTTTGGTCCGGTACTCTATTAAAAGGAGGCATTAATATCCCTTAGTTTACAATAGGACCCGGCTACCACGGGAGGGTAGGACAAAAGATGTCATGCAAGTTCTTTTCCATAAGCACGTATCACGATATTCGGAATACATGCCTACATTATATTGATGAATTGGAGCTAGTTCTGTGTCACCCTATGTTATAACTGTTGCATGATGAATGCCATCCAACATAATTATCCATCATTGATCCATTGCCTACGAGCTTTTCACATATTGATCTTTGCTAAGTTACTTTTCCGTTGCCACTGTTACAATTGCTACAAAATTGCTACTGTTAATTGCGACATATCAGAATTACTAGCAGGTGTAGGTGTCACAAGCTTACTCAAAACAGAAGGTGAATCAAGTGCAGAGCTAGATGGCAGTTCCTTACCTCCCCTCGTAGTATAGGGAAAAATCTTGGTTCTAGTACCTTTCAAATTCCTCATAGTGATCAACAGATATAAATCCCAAGTGACTCAGAGAATAGTGCTATGCTCCCCAGCAACGGCGCCAGAAAAAGGTCCTGATAACCCACAAGAATAGGGGATCGCAACAGTTTTTGAGGGTAGAGTATTCAACCCAAATTTATCGATTCGACACAAGGAGAGCCAAAGAATATTCTCAAGTATTAGAAGCTGAGTTGTCAATTCAACCACGCCTGAAAGACTTAATATCTGCAACAAAGTATTTAGTAGCAAAGTAGTATGGAAGTAACGGTAACGATGGCAAAATTGATGATGCCACTTCTGCTATGCATGATGCTAATGATGATACTACTGCTTTGCTTGATAATACTGTGCCACTAAGTGAATTTCTTGATGAACAACTTGTTAGGGTTAGAGAAAATATTATTAAAACTGAAGATTATGATTCTCCCCCTAGATATGAATTGCCTGTTGTACCTGAGGGTTATATTATGGATGAAGAAACTGCTAGAGACTTTCTTGCTTGCAATGATAGAGAAGATCTTAAGAAATTGCTAGCTAAGCTGAAAGAAAAATCCTTGAATGCTAGAATGAAATATGATCCCAATTTTGCTACTTCACCTATTTTTGTTATTGATCAGGATTATGAATTCTCTGTCAATCCTGAGTTAATTACTTTGGTTGAATCTGATCCTTTCTATGGTTATGAATCTGAAACAGTTGTGGCACATCTTACTAAATTGAATGATATAGCCACCCTATTTGCTCATGAGGAAAAAATTTGCTACTACTATATTCTTAAATTGTTTCCTTTCTCGTTAAAGGGTGAGGCTAAGATATGGTTTAATTCTCTTGCTCCTGGTTGTGAGCGTAGTCCCCAGGATATGATATATTACTTCTCTCAAAAATATTTTCCTGCGCATAAAAAACAAGATACTTTACAGGAAATATTTAACTTTGTGCAATCTGAAGAAGAGAGTCTCCCAGAAGCTTGGGGGAGGCTTCTCCAATTACTTAATGCTTTGCCTGATCATCCTCTCAAGAAAAATGAAATACTTGATATCTTTTATAATGGACTAACCGATGCTTCTAGGGACCACCTAGATAGTTGTGCTGGTTGTATTTTTAGGGAACGAACTGTTGAGCAAGCTGAATTGCTATTGAATAATATATTGAGTAATGATAATGGTTGGACACTTCCTGAACCAACTCCAAAGCCAACTCTGAAGAAAATAGGTATCCTATTTCTCAGTCCTGAAGATATGCAAGAGGCAAAGAAATAGGTGAAAGAAAAAGGTATTAAAGCTGAAGATGTTAAGAATTTACCGCCTATTGAAGAAATACATGGTATTGATAATCCGACATAGGTAGTAGAGGTAAACTCTCTCCATAGATTTGATGAAGGTGATATTCCTCATAATAAGTCTGCTAGTCAATGCTTGGATGAGTTTGATAATTTTATTGTTAAACAAGAAAACTTCAATGCTTATGTTAGTAGATAATTGAAACGTTTGACCACTTGGGTGATTATATGATTAGAGCTGTTAATGATCTTATGCTTAATAGTAAACATGCTTCCATGCTTACAACTCAGGTAGAACAAGTACTTAAGTCACAGGATGATTTGCCTAATGAGTTGAATAGTAAGAACAATGATAACGCTGTTAGGGTTATGACTAGAGGTGCTAAAATAACCCAGGAACCTTTGTATCCTGAGAGCCATCCTAAGAGAGTTGAGCAAGATTCTCAGAGAATTAATACTGATGCATCTAGTCCTAGTAATAAAAAGAAAAAGAAAACTGATAGGACTTTGCATACTTCTAGTAAACCTGTCATAGACACACCGGAGAATCCAAATGATATTTCTATTTCTGATGCTGAGACATAATCTGGTGATGAACATGAACCTAGTGATAATGCTAATAATGATGTTCATGTTGATGCTCAACCTAGTAATGATAATGATGTAGAGATTGAACCTGATGTTGATCTTGATAACCCACAATCAAAGAATCAACGTTATGATAAGAGAGACTTTGTTGCTAGGAAACATGGTAGAGAAAGAGAACCATGGGTTCAGAAACCCATGCCCTTTCCTCCTAAGTCATCTAATAAAAAGGATGATGAGGATTTTGAGCGCTTTGCTAAAATGATTAGACCTATCTTTTTGCGTATGCGTTTAACTGATATGCTTAAAATGCCTCATTATGCTATGTATATGAAAGATATTGTTACAAATAAAAGAAAGATACCGGAGGCTGAAATTTCCGCCATGCTTGCTAATTACACTTTTAAGGGTGGAATACCAAAGAAACTTGGAGATCCAGCAGTACCAACTATACCATGCTCCATTAAAAGAAACTATGTTAAAACTGCTTTATGTGATCTTGGAGCCGGTGTTAGTGTTATGCCTTTCTCTTTATATCATAGACTTGAATTGAATAAGTTGACACCTACTGAAATCTCTTTGCAAATGGCTGATAAAACAACTGCTATACCCATCGGTATTTGTGAGGATGTGCCTGTTGTGGTTGCAAACATTACTATCTTAACAGACTTTGTTATTCTTGATATTCCCGAGGACGACAGTATGTCCATCATCCTTGGTAGACCCTTTTTGAATACTGCAGGGGCTGTTATTGATTGCAATAAAGGCAATGTCACTTTTCATGTTAATGGTAATGAGCACATGGTACACTTTCCGAAGAAACAACCTCAAGTTCATAGTATCAATTCTATTGGAAAAACTTCAACTATTACTATTGGAGGTTTTGAATTCCCTCTTCCTACTGTCAAAAAGAAATATGATATTCTTATTGTTGGGGACATGCATATCCCCGTTGAGGTAACATAGTGTTATTCGAAAATTCTCCGGTTGCATGTCATTCGGAAGAAGTTTGTTAATAAGACTTGATCAACCTTGTTAACGGATTCCTTTTGATGAGCATGAGATGGATGAAATTAGAAGGCACAACCTTCTGTACCTAAATTTTTCTTTCTGTTATTTAGAACGAATAAAGCAAAAATAGTATTTTCCGTCTGTTTTCTGAATTATCCGTGAAATAAAAAAATGTCCCGAAAATTAAAGTTCTCCAAATACCCTGAAAATTTAGTAGGATTTTTTATGGAATATTTGAGAATTTTTGGCACTAAAAACACACCAGGGGGACCCACCACCTGTCCACAAGGATGGAGGGTGCGCCCTACCACCCTGGGCGTGCCCCCCACTGTTGTGGGTCCCACGTGGCCCCCCTCCACTTATTCCAGCACCCATCCACTCCGCCTTCCTCCAGAAAAAATCATCCTAGTGCTCAAACCCGTGGTCTTGCTCATTTTGCTGCCACATTTGATCTCCTTGTGTAAAGTCCCATTTGCAAAACTGTTTTGGGGGATTGTTCTTCGGTATGTGACTCCTCTAATGGTCCAATTAGTTTTTGTGCTAGTGCTTTATATATTGCAAATTTTTGCTATTGTAGTGACCCTGTTCTTGAGCTTGCATGTCAAATTTATATGGTCCAAAGTAGTTTTGATGCTTGATATAGCCTCTAGGCACTTGTAGGATTAGTTGCTATCAGTTTTGTTGAGTTTGGTTCACTTTTATTTTGAGTTACTAAAAATTTTAGAAAATTTTCAGAGGAAGGAAATGATGATGAGATTGTTGAGAGGCTCTTCAAGCCAGGGTTCAATGGAAAAAGAAAATCAGGAGAACGAAAAGCCCAAGTACAATCTTCCTCGTGCCGCGGAGATTCGGCCATGTGAATGGCCATGCGATGTATTCTTGGAAGCGGCCGGAATTTATGAAGATTTCTATTATTTGGCTGAGAATGCAGGCATCACCGACTTCATCCATGACCAGTGTGATCAGTATCTCCTACTCACTAATACTTTCGTGCAAAATTTTCATTTTCATGCTAGGAGATCACCACCCGCGGTAGAGTTTCACTTATATTCTGAGCATAAGGAAATGACGCTTTATGACTTTTGTGAGGTTTGTAAATTACATTATGAGGGTAGCGTCGAGGAACCATGTCCTAGTGATGTGGAAGATTTTATTAATGTAGTTACCGTAGGGGAAAGAAGAAAGGTGTTAGAAGCGAGAGTGGCTAGATTACATTTTCCTGTTTTATGTTACTACTCATTATTTGCTGGGAGATGTTTAATCGGCCATGGGGAGAGTGGAGGCCTTAGTGCTCCTGACCTTGCCATTTTACGCCATGCTTTACTTCACGATAAAACTTTCAGTTTAGGCGCTATGGTTGCTAGACGGTTGAGTCTCAACTGTACTAAGGGTCCTATTTTCGGAGGTATCTTCGCCTCTCGACTTGCTAGACGCTTTGAGATACCCATTCGGCATAATGAGAAAGACGAGAAACTGCTACCCACTATATACTGAGATTATGACAGCATGGTAGCACATAAGTTTATTCGCTATGATGAGGAAAAGAGACTCATTTATAACTTGATATTTAGCGAGGATACTTTTCAGATTATTACCTTGCCTGCACCTGGTTTGTTCGATATTTAATCAGGCAGGTACTTCGTCATGCCCGAGGACATTCACGCATACTGGGAGGGGACGCGATCCCCAGCTCCAGAGCCAGAGCCATCACCTGATCCATATAATGAGTCTATTTATCAGTGGGAGCCACAGGAGCTCGCTAACCAGTGGAACCCCCAGGATCCTCCTCAGTACACCGGAGAGGGCCACTTTGATCCATGGGCTTAGACAAACTTAGGCCAAAAGCCTAAGGTTTGGTGAGTACGTATGTCTCACCGACATTACATTCATGTTCACACACTCATTCTAGTTGTCGGTGTTCATACTTTTTCATTGTATTATCCATGTTAGGTTATTTCTTTTTATCGCTTTCTTCTTGAGTATTTGAAAGCCTTTGACAAAAACAAAAAAAAATAGTTGTAGCTTAGTTTACCTTCCATGCTTAGTTGTAGTATAAAAGAAAACCCAAAAAGATTTCTCGTTCTTCTTTTACTTGTTGGGAGCTTTCCCGTGTAAATAGTTTTTCTCGTTCTTGTTTTTCAGAAAAACAAAAACCCCAAAAACATTTTAGTGTGTTTCTTTGAAATTTTTTTCTTTTCTTTGGGGGTCGAAGAGAGAAGACCACGATGAAAATGTTGAGTGGCTCTCGTATGCATTATTGTTGATCTAACAAAGAGCCCATATTATATTGTCTTCTCCTTTGAATAAATGTTTGTAGATTCCAGCTTAGTCCAATGCACATACACTATTATTATTATTCACATCGTTCAGTCATGCAAGTGAAAGGCAATAATGACGATATATGATGAAATGATTGAGATGAGGAAAAGCCGGTATGAACTCGAGCTATCTTGTTTTTGTAAATATGATTAGTTCATCATTCTTGATTTAGCCTATTATGAATGAAACATGTTTGCAATGACAATTAGAGAGTATAGTTATTCATGCCATGCTTAATTAGCTAGGAGTTTATAATGGTTTACCTTGCGTGCCGACATGCTTTTAAAATGGTTGTGATGTAGCATGATAGGATGGTATCCTCCTTTGAATGATTCGAGTGGCTTGACTTGGCACATGTTCACGCATGTTGTTGAAACAAAATCAACATAGCCTCCATGATATTTATGTTCATGGTGATTTATATCCTACTCATGCTTGCATTCAATGTTGGTTAATCACGATGCATGTTTATGACTGTTGTCGCTCTCTAGTTGGTCGCTTCCCAGTCTTTTTCTATCCGTCACTTGTACTAAGCGGGAATACTGCTTGTGCATCCACTTCCATAAACCCAAAGTTATTCCATATGAGTCCACCATACCTTCCTATATGCGGCATTTACCTGCCGTTCCAAGTAAATTTGCATGTGCCAAACTCTAAATCTTCAAATGATAATCTATTTTTTATGCATGAATCGCTCATGTAGCGACTGGGGGCTGTCAGTATCTTCCATGCTAGGTGGGTTATTCTCGCTATGAGTGGACTCCGCTCATCATCCACGAGAAAATGGCTAGTAATCAGGATGCCCAGTCCCATGCTCAAATCAAAACAAAATAAATTAAAACAAAACTCCCCCAGGATTGTTGATTGTATGGACGGTACCCGTTGTTTCGGACCAGCCGTGGAGTGTGCTTGTTGGTTGAGGGGAAGTAAAAAACTTTACCATTCTGTTTGGGAACATCCTATAATGTATGTAGCATGGAAGATATTGAGATCTCTTGGTTGTTATGTTGATAATGAAAGCATACCGCTCAAAATTATATTCATCTCTGTTTTAAAATCTCGAGCTCGGGCACCTCTACAAATCCTTGCTTCCCTCTGCGAAGGGCCTATCTATTTACTTTTATGTTGAGTCATCATTCTCTTATAAAAAGCACCAGTTAGGGAGCACCACTGCCATTTGTATGCTTTGTTATTAATTGATATTGATTATGAATGTGACTGGATCTCTTTTACCATGAATTACAATGTCTAGTCAGTCCTTGATCTTCAGGGGTGCTCTGCATTTATGTTTTGCGGTCTCAGAAAGGGCTAGCGAGATACCATCTTCATATACCATATCATGATTGTTTTGAAAAAGTGTTGTCATCCGAGATTTATTATTATTGCTCGCTAGTTGATTATGCCATTGATATGAGTAAATGTGAGACCTAAATGTTATTGTGAATATGGTTAGTTCATAATCTTTGCTGAAAACTTGAATGCTGGCTTTACATATTTGCAACAACAAGATCAAACAGAGTTCGTAAAAGTTTTTCTTTATCACTTTCAGTTTACCAACTGAATTGCTTGAGGACAAGCAATGGGTTAAGCTTGGGGGAGTTGATACGTCTCCATCGTATCTACTTTTCCAAACTCTTTTGCCCTTGTTTTGGACTCTAATTTGCATGATTTGAATGGAACTAACCCGGACTGACGCTGTTTTTAGCAGAATTCTTTTTTGGAATTAATAAATAATATTGGCGAAAGAATCAACAGAAGGGGGCCCACACCCTGTCCACAAGGGTGGGAGGCGCGCCCACCCCCCAGGGCGCGCCATTCGTCCTTGTGGGCCCCCTGGACCTCCACCGACCTCAACTCCAACTCCATATATTCATGTTCGGGGAGAGAAAAATCAGAGAGAAGGATTCATCGCATTTTACGATAAGGAGCCACCGCCACCTCATGTTTTTCCTCGGGAGGGCAGATCTAGAGTCCGTTCGGGGCTCCGGAGAGGGGAAATCGTCGTTGTCGTCATCATCAACCATCCTCCATCACCAATTTCATGATGCTCACTGCTGTGCGTGAGTAATCCCATCGTAGGCTTGCTGGACGGTGATGGGTTGGATGAGATTTATCATGTAATCGAGTTAGCTTTGTTAGGGTTTGATCCCTAGTATCCACTATGTTCTAAGATTGATGTTGCTATGAATTTGCTATGCTTAATGCTTGTCACTATGGCCCGAGTGCCATGATTTCAGATCTGAACCTATTATGTGTTCATGAATATATATGTGTTCTTGATCCTATCTTGCAAGTTATAGTCACCTACTACGTGTTATGATCCGGCAACCCCGGAGTGACAATAGTCAGGACACTTCCCGGTGATGACCGTAGTTTGAGGAGTTCATTTATTCACTAAGTGCTAATGCTTTGGTCCGGTACTCTATTAAAAGGAGGCCTTAATATCCCTTAGTTTCCAATAGGACCCCGCTGCCACGGGAGGGTAGGACAAAAGATGTCATGCAAGTTCTTTTCCATAAGCATGTATGACTATATTCGGAATACATGCCTACATTATATTGATGAATTGGAGCTAGTTCTGTGTCACCCTATGTTATAACTGTTGCACGATGAATGCCATCCGACATAATTATCCATCATTGATCCATTGCCTACGAGCTTTTCACATGTTGATCTTTGTTAAGTTACTTTTCCGTTGCCACTATTACAATTGCTACAAAATTGCTACTGTTACTTTGGCCACCGTTACCGTTACTTCCATACTACTTTGCTACTAAATACTTTGCTGCAGATATTATGTCTTTCAGGTGTGGTTGAATTGACAACTCAGCTGCAAATACTTGAGAATATTCTATGGCTCCCCTTGTGTCGAATCAATAAATTTGGGTTGAATACTCTACCATCGAAAACTGTTGCGATCCCCTATACTTGTGGGTTATCACGCACCTAGATATATTGGCCCATTCCCCGTGATGACAAGAGTTGGAGAAGTGGCATATCGGTTAGAGTTACCCCCGGAGTTATCCGAAGTTCATGATGTTTTCCACGTGTCTTAGCTACGGAAGTGCATTTCACCGCCCGAGAAACAGACTGACCTATCTATACTAGAGGTTGCAAAGGATTTGACATATGAAGAGAGACCTTTTCGAATATTGGAAGAGATGGAAAGAGTCACCTGCAGTAAGTCGGTCAAGTTTTACAAAGTGAAGTGGGAACATCATATCGAGGATGAAGCCGCCTGGGAAAGAGAGGATTTCTTAAGGACAACATACCCTGATTTGTTTCCTGAGCAACCGAATCTCGAGGACAAGATTCATCCTAAGGGGGTAGGTTTTGTGACACCCTGGATTTTGCCCTTTTTCTTTATTTGGATTTCTGGGTTATTTTTGAATTTGCATTCAGTTTTTCAGTCAACTCTTTAGGACTTGCCACATGGGAATTCTTTTGAATTTCTTCCAAGTTGGTTATATCATCTATAAACTATCTCTTGACTTCATCCATCCCAAAATAATGCCATAGAATAAATTTATGTAATGGCATAATATTCATTTTCCTTCTGAAAATGAATGTTTTCTCAATCTGCTATGAAGCAACCATCATTTTCTTGTTCAAAAGATTCCCAATAAATTCCCAAATAATCTATTGATCATGCCTTACCTTCCCACGTGGAAATATGCCATAGTCATTTGGAGAAATTTTGCTGAACAAAATATTTTGACTTCTGGAAAGTAAGGGCACTTTGTTAAGAACATGCATTTTTACTTGATCCTCTTGAGCTGAAATTTGTACCACATGACTACCTTCCTACTAGAAGCTTAAGCCCAAGATTTCACCCTTTAACCCTCAGTAGATTTCTCTCTACTTCCATCACAAGTTTCTGTCCAAAAACTTGTTAGCAAGCTCAAGTCTCATCTATTGATCTAGGTGGCAAGCCAAGGATACTCTGCGGCACCGTGTTGAAGGGACAACACCCTAGACATGGTCTGGCAGCCCCTGGCATACTGTGTGTGCCAGTGGACATGGTGATTTCGGAGCACAATAGCAGCAACAGCTCAGCGGTAGGTGGCGCAGAGCGATATTAGAGAGCATGGCGGCGGAGCGTAGCTCCGGCCATGACGGCAAACGGCGCTAGGAACGACCACGACGAGCAAGGAGAGGGGGAAAAAGGTCGGGGAGATGCGTGCGCTAACGGAGATCCAGTAGGGAAAGGCAGTGTGCTCGGGGAAGCGACGGTCGCAGCAAATCGGTGGTGAAGACGTCCGGTGATCGTCGGCGCAAACAAGATCGATCCCGAGGCTGCGGTGCTCCTCAGGTCGTTCCGGCCCCCTGAGCCGATGTAGTCAATGATGAAGAACGTCCAGGACACCTGCAGACGGAGGCCGGTGGCCGGTGGCCGCGGGAATGACGAAGGCGCGGCGGTGCCAGTGCTCGGTGATGGAGTAGAGATAGGACGAGTGAGAAAAATAAGCGAGCGAGATGAGGGGGAGGAGTGGTGAGGCGTCCAGGGTGGAAGGCACGGCTTCGGCCTTATCCTCGCGAGCATCGGCGGCATTGCCGTGTCGAGCTGCGACCGGTGCGCGCAAGCGCAGCCATGGAGGGAGTGACAGCACGAGGGAGAGAGAGAGGGAGTTGGGCCGGTGGGCTGAAACGGGGCACTGTGCACTTAGGCACAGTGCACAGTGCCTCTTTTTATTTTCTTTTTCCTGTTTCGCTTTTTCTTTTTATCAGAGTTAGTTTTGAAATATTTTCAGCATTCAAAAGGATTTGCAAAAATGTGAAACTTGCTCACACTAATGCATTACAATATATAGCACTGCCACAAAAAGTTTGAGAATTTTTGGAACCTTTTAAAATTATTCAAAAATGATTAGGGCATTTAAGTGATGTTTTAACTTTGTTTTAAATGATTAGGCCCTTCTGTGCATGATGGTGATGTTCTGTTCCTTAACAGCAAATAGTTTTGAATTATTTGCTATAAGGTGAGCATTTTTCCCACAAGTTTTGAGCAACTTTGTTTTGCACTTTTGATTTTGAGTTGATTTTCATAATAGAAATTGAATTGTTTTGAATAACCACTATGACTAGGCTCTGCAAATGAAGATGACTTGGCACCATTAGTAGTTGATCACAGGGGCTATTACACAGGGGTGTTACAAATTCTCCTCCTCTAAAAGAAATTCTCGCCCCGAGAATTCAGGAGGAAGAAGGAAAGAGGTCGGGGTATTCCTTGTGAAGATGATCCTAGCGTTCCCAAGTGGCTTCATCTTTAGTGTGATTCGACCACTGCACTTTCAGGAACTTGGTTGTCTTCTGACGGGTCCGACGTTCAGCTTCATCAAGAATGCGGATTGGATGCTCCTTATAAGATAGGTCATCTTGCAATTCGAGCATCTCATGATCCACTGCGTGGTATGGAGATTCCTTGAAGCATTTACGAAGTTGCGATACGTGGAAGACATCATGGATATGAGAGAATTGTGGTGGCAACTCCAATTTATATGCCACCTGACCACGTCCTGCAACAATGTGAAAGGGACCAATGTAGCGTGGAGCTAGCTTGCCCTTGATTCCGAAACGGTGAGTGCCCTTCATAGGAGTGACTCACAGATAAGCCTGATCACCAGGTTGATAAGTCAAACCCCATCGTTTGCAATCATAGTTGCTCTTCTGGCGGTCCTGAGCCGCCTTGAGATTTTCTCGAACGATACGGACTTGCTCTTCAGCGTGTTGGATAATATCCGGACCCACGAGCAGTCGTTCCCCAGTTTCTGACCAATTCAGAGGGGTTCGACACTTACGTCCATATAGAACTTCGAAGGGAGCCATTTTCAAGCTGGCTTGATAGCTGTTGTTCTAGGAGAACTCGGCATACGGGAGACATTCTTCTCACTTCTTGCCGAAAGAAATAACGCAAGATCGCAGCATGTCTTCAAGCACTTGATTTACTCGTTCGACTTGGCCTTGGGATTGGGGGTGATATGCTGAACTCCAGGTGATATGAGTTCGCATAGCTTCTTGGAAACTTTCCCAGAAATTGGAGGTGAAAAGACCGCCACGGTCCGAACTAATCTCCTTCGGAATACCGTGGAGTGAAACAATTCCGGAGATATATAATTCTGCTAACTGACTAGCAGTGATAGTCTCCTTGACAGGCAGAAAGTGTGCAACTTTAGAGAGTTCGTCGACAACGACAAGAATAGCATCGTGACCCTTCTATGATTTGGGAAGGCCAGTAATAAAATCCATTTGAACCTTATCCCATTTCCATAAAGGAATAGGAAGTGGTTGCAGAATTCCAGCAGGCTTCTGATGTTCTGCTTTAACGCGACGACACACATCACATTCAGCAACATATCAAGCAATGTCCTGCTTCATTCTAGACCACCAGTATCTTTGACGGAGATCACGATACATCATGGTGCTACCCAGATGAATAGATAGTGGTGTATCATGTGCCTCCTTCATGACCTTGTCAGTCATAAGCTCAAAGCGAGGTACCATAATGCGGTCTCTGAAGTACAAGGTTCCATCTTCAGACTGCAAGAAATCCCTGTACTTTTCAAGGTGAAGATCTTTCTTCATCCGATCAACTTCAGCATCTTTAGCTTGCGCACTCTTAACGGCCTTCTCAAGGTCTGGTTCAACAACCAAGGTTTTTAGGTATTCTTGAGGAACTATCTCGATATTTAGCTTTCGAAGTTCTTCATACAGAAGTGGTTGCTGTAACTGGACTTCAAGTTCACTACAGTAAGATTTATGACTCGATGCATCAGCCATTACATTAGCCTTGCCAAGGGTATAAGAAATACCCAAATCACAGTCCGCAATGGTCTCCATCCATCTTTGCTGACGGAGGTTTAGAGATGGCTAAGTGAACAAGTACTTCAGACTTTTATGATCCGTGTAGATCTCGCAACGATTACCGAGGAGGTAATGTCGCCACAACTGCAGTGCATAGATGACAGCAGCTAGCTCTAGATCATGTACCGGATAATTCTCTTCATGCGGGCGCAACTAACGAGAGCCATAGGCAATCACTTTATGCTCTTGCATTAGGACACAGCCTAATCCTTCACGGGATGCGTCACAATAGATCACAAAATCCTTGCGAGAATCTGGAGGAGCAAGTACTGGGGCAGATGTCAGCTTGTCTTTGAGTGTTTGAAAACTTTCCTGACATTTTTCTGTCCATTCAAACTTAACGCCTTTGTGAAGCAGATCAGTCAGAGGCTTAGCAATCTTTGAGAAATTCTCGACAAAGCGACGACAATAGCTTGCAAGGCCGAGAAAACTTCTGACTTGCTTGACATTCTTCGGTGGAGTCCATTCAAGAATAGCCTGAACTCGTTCTGGGTTAACGACAATGCCATCTTTCGAAATCACATGGCCGAGATATGTCACTTCAGATAACCAGAACTCGCATTTTGAATACTTGGCATACAGCTGATGTTCACGCAGATTTTCCAGTACAAGCCGAAGATGTTCGGCATGTTCTTCTTCATTCTTCGAATATACCAGAATATCATCCAGATATACCATGATGAATTTATCGAGGTAATCCATGAAGATGTAGTTCATTAACCGGGAGAAGGTTGCTGGAGCATTTGTTAAGCCAAAAGACATGACAGTGTACTCATAAGAGCCATAGCGAGTAACGAATGCTGTCTTCGGAATATCCTCTTCACGAACTCAGATCTGGTGGTATCCCAATCTCCAATCAAGCTTAGAGAATACTGAGGAACCAGCAAGTTGATCATACAGATCGTTGATTCTGGGAAGCGGATACTTGTTCTGAATTGTTGCTTGGTTGATAGGTCGGTAATCTTGAACCAACCGATTCGTACCATCCTTCTTCTTGACAAAGGGGGAAGGTGCTCCCCAAGCAGAAGAACTGGGGCGGATGAAACATTTCTTAAGTGACTTGTCGATTTCTTCCTTGAGCTCGAGAAGGTGGTGCGGAGGCATCTTATAAGGACGCTTCGAAATAGGGGTAGTGCCAGGCTTCAAGTCGATGACAAACTCTACAGCTCTAGCCGGGGGTATTCCTGGAAGTTCTTCCGGAAAGACATCTTGGAAATCACGAACAACTGGAACATTCTCAATGCCTTCAATAGGTGAGGCATTCAATGCATTCAGAACATATCTCTAATTCTCGGCATTCTAAACTGTCCGAGCTGAGTATTTGACTGTCTGGCCGGAAGGATGAGTGAGCTGGACTGTCTTAGCAGCACAGTCAATCAAAGCTTTATTCGCTGTCAACCTATCCATGCCAAGGATGATGTCAATGTCGGAGGGTCCAAGAGCAATAAGGGAAGCAGAGAACATCAACCCTTCAATTCTGATCTGATTGTTGTGACTTACCATCTTGGTTTGCCACCTGGAACGGGGAGTACTAATCTCCAATGGAGTGTGTAATGAGCTCATGGTTAACTCATGCAATTGCGCAAATTGCTGGGACACAAAGGAATGTGATGCTCCGGAATCAAAGAGAACAAAAGCTACCACTGATTTAACTGGAAGAGTTCCCATCACGATTTTAGGGGACTCTCGAGCTTCTTCCATTTTGACATGGGTGACTTGACCACTATTCATAGTAGGTGGTCTAGCATTACGTTTTCTGCTAGGATGGTTTCGACGGCCCTTCCTACGGTCAACAGGTCGACACGTTGAATCCTGCGGCTGACCCTGGCGACAGTTGAGAGCACGGTGCCCTGGTTGTCCACACTTGCGGCATAAACCATCATTATGGGGAGGAGCCATAGCATTGAGCTGTCCACTTTGATTTCTGAGCTGGCTAGGCAGCGCAGGCAGATGAGGTGCAACATAAGAAGGTCTCGGTGCAGGGGCAGGTCGGTGATGAACATTGTGTGGGATCCAGACTCGGCGTTTCTGAACAGGCTGACATGAGGATGAGCCAACATCACGAGTGCGCTTGAGCGACTCCTGGTATTTAGCCAGACCAGTTTCAACTCGGTATGCTTGACTGACAAGCGTCGCAAAGTCCTCACAATCAAGGATAAGAAGTGCGAGCTGTATATCGGAACGCAGTCCTTCACAGAATTTCTCCTGCTTGCGAGCGTCAGTGTCGACATCATCTTTAGCATAGCGGGATAATTCGAGAAATTTCCTCTGATATTCATACACAGTCATTGTGCCCTGTGAGAGTTTGCGGAACTCCTGCTTCTTCTGGTCGATCAGACCTTGAGGAATATACCGTGCATGAAAAGCTGACTCAAATTCCTGCCAAGTGGGTACAGATTCAGCAGGCAACATACTCTTTTGGCTTTCCCACCATTGAGCAGCTGGACCCTTTAAATGGAATGTCGCAAAGGCGACTTAACTGTCAGGGGCCACATTAGCTCACTCCATCTCAAACAGGATGTCACGGAGCCAATCATCAGCATCCATAGGATTGGTAGAGTTGCAGAAAACAGATGGATTGAGGCGAACAAATTCTGGCAGTGAGATCGGTCCAGGCTCCTGATGGGCATCGTTGCTTTCCAAATGTTTTACAAGACTCTCGTTGATCTGACGGTTCAATTCAAACTACTGCAACATTGCGGCAATATAGGGTGGAGGTGGAGGATCGTCAGCCATCCTGCCAAATTAACAGGGGCAGTTTAGCAAGCAAAATTGAAGGTGTAAGAGGTCATTCATGATGTAGCATGAGCAATGAACAAGGAGGCATCAGGTGCATATTAGTAGTCATCAAAGACATACAGAATGATGCACGGAGTTGGACACAAACGGCGGTAGGAGTTCGGCAAGGCATGCAGCTAGACAAGCTAGGCGGCGCGCAGACACGCGGTAAGGAAGTACACAACGAGACATAGCAAAGGCTACATCAACAATGGAGAAAACTGTTGGAGCGAGGAATCTGCAAGTGATAACACAGGGTGCCCTCGATAAAAGGATCCTGTAAGCAGAACCTGGCCCACAATCTTGAAGCAAGGGGGTAATTCTAGAACTCCGGGTGGATGTGATCATGAGAACCTAAGGTTGGAGTTAGTAAAATTTTAACCCGAATAGAAGAGAGAGCAGAGTCCCAGAGTAAGGGTCGAGGAGTAAAAGATCCTAATGCCACCCAATTAGCGACGTGGGCCCGTAAGCCACACAGCCAAGTTAATAAAATAGTTTTCGGACCACTAGACTCAACTTCGGCCAAGGAGTTGCAAAGGGGGTTTCCTAGAGGCAGTCGGCTCTGATACCTACCTGTGACGCCCCCGGCTTAATCGTGCACTAATCATACACGCAAATGCACATGATCAAGCCTAAGGACTCACTTGAAGATATCACAACACAACTCTAAAACATAAATAAAGTCATACAAGCTTTATATTACAAGCCAGGGCCTCGAGGGCTCGAATACATAGCTCAATGGCATACAAGCGTCAGCGGAAGCATCAGATATCTGAGTACAGATATAAAAGAGAAACAGAAAGGCCTTTAGAAAGGCGGGGCAAAATAAAATGCTACGATCGAAAGGCGTAGGCCTCCTGCCTAGGACCCTACGAACCTACTCCTGGTCGTCAGCCATCTCGAAGTAGTAGCAATCCTCGGGGTGGTAGAAGTACTCATCGGCGGGGCAGCATTCTCAGGGGCTCCGTCATCTAGTC
This sequence comes from Thinopyrum elongatum, assembly GCA_011799875.1. Lineage (NCBI taxonomy): Eukaryota > Viridiplantae > Streptophyta > Magnoliopsida > Poales > Poaceae > Thinopyrum > Thinopyrum elongatum. Next base: position 646,775 of record CM022297.1, read on the forward strand.
ATGACAAACTGGTATGGGGAGAAAAAGAAAGGAAAGCAACCATGAGTACTCGGAAGTACTCAGCAAGCAAGGATCTACACTACATATGCAACATTATCAAATGCCAGAATAGAGGGAAGGCCTAGTCCTATCGAAGACTAGCATCTTCAGCAACTTCAAGCATCTTCAACGATCTTGCAGCATTAGAAGGGTACAATATAGCATAATGTAAAGTAGTAGTAGTATCAAGTGATAGTCTCGCCCAGAGATCCTCTCTCGACTCCCTGCGAGAAAGCGATCCCGGAGCCACATATCCAGGTACCATCTCAAGTTCTAGTAGTATTGATCGGGATACAACTCCGAGTGTCCTTTACCGTAGGACCGGCTATCGATAGATGTGTTCTTCCCTGCAGGGGTGCACCAACTTACCCACCACGCTCGATTAACTCCGGCTGGACATACTTTTCTGGGTCATGCCCGGCCTCGGCCAAACGATACACCGCAACCCTACCTACAGCTCAGCAGAGAGGTCCCCGTCGGTCTACCTCCTAAGCGCAAGGAGGTCTTGGGCCATCGCCCCACGCCCTTCGGGTCGTTGCGTGCAGGGCAAACCAGGCTCCACCACTACCGGATGGTGCCGGCCCAGCCCGGCCGCAGTGCTGAACTGGACGTCTGACAGAGCTTTTGGCTGATGCTACGATGCAGAGTGCCCATAACTATTCCCACGTGATGGTTAGTGATATCAGGCCCTAAGCCTGCTCGGATCAAATATCCAAATCGTTAGAGGACTAGGGGCTTGCGGTAACGAGCAGAGACTCACGGTCGATGTGACCCCGTCGTCCCGTCTCGAGGACTTGCTGCAAGGGCTAAGAATGCCCGTCCGCGCCTCGTAAGATAAATCACGGGTATCTATCCACCATTCGCGGGTACCCCTCAGGGTCGACCCGCCTTTCCAAGTATCAGTAACATCAGTTATGTAGGGCATCCGTGTGGCTACCATATCAAGGGGGAAATCCGAGGCATCACCCTCGTTGGACTCCCACCTGATGTAATATCAAGGTGGACGTAGGAGGAATCACCCTCGAGGTCCACACTTGAGGTGTTGCACGACTTCGTCGTTATCGGGGGTGGTGTAGGAGGAATCACCCTCGCTGACCACGACCGAATATCTAACCTACAAGGTTATCATCAGAAGTGCTGACGAGGAATCACCCTCTGCACTCGATAGTAACCCAGTAGTGTCGAGCAACTAAGGAGGAAGTGAGGTGCGGTGCCGGGTCCTGTTCTTCGATCCCGTTGATCGGGTCTTCTGATACTCCAGCGGGGCAGTCGGAATAAGTGGGGGTCACTGATGGGGCTCTACCCAGTCTATTCTAAACAGTTTAGGATGAGCAGATAGGTATCAACAGCAGGTTACAATAAACAGGCTATGCAGCAGAAATAGGATAACAGTAACAGTAGCAAAATTCCAATGCAAGCATGAGAAAATAGAATAGGCGATATCGGGATGATCAAAGGGGGGGCTTGCCTGGTTGCTCGGCGGAAAGGCAAGGTCGTCCGTAGTGCAGCCAGTCACTGGAGCTGCGTCGGTACCGGGCTCTATCGAGAAGAGGGGGAGGAAATAGATAAATACACAACAAACATAAGCAATGTAGAGCATGCTAAGCTAACGTGCAGTGCAGGGTTGCCTAAAAGCATGTCTAGGCCATATTAGTTATTTTAGTATTTAAGTTGGAATTAATAACCGGTGGTTATGTACTATTCATCTACCGGATACGGCCTCGAAGTTGTGGGTTCACCTACGCAGGGTGTTCCGGCATCGAAACAGACGACACGATCAAATTTGTCTCGTCATTCTGAGCAACTTTCATGTAGAAAGTTTTTCGATCCGAGCTACGGTTTATTTTCTATGATTTTCCGAAGTTTATTTGAATTTATGGAAATATTAGTATTTAAATTAATTCAGAAAAAGGAATATGACGTCAGTATGGCGTCATCAACGCATCAGCGGTCAACTGACCAGCTAACCAGTCAACAGGGCCCACACGGGGCCCACTGGTAGTGACTAGGCGTTGCCCAGTCAGCTGTTGACTGAGTCAACAGACTAGTCAACAGAGACTGATGGGTGGGCCCTGTCAACGCTACGTCAGCTAGTCCAACTGACGTGTGGGGCCAGTGTTTAAACTGATTTAATCCAGCCTTTTAGTTAGCCGGCTGATTAAGCCGTGAGGGGCCCGATGTCAGTGAGTTAGGGGGGGTGATAATTAGCAGCTAATGATGCCACGTCAGTGCCAGTAGTGTCGGTCATCACCGGAGCTAACAGAGGACGCCGGAGTTGGCCGTCCGGCCGATTCCGGCAACGGTTCATTGCGCGGGCGGGTGCATTCGATCGGGTGCACCATGGGGAGTCGATCGGTGGCCGCAGCAGGCGTCGGGGTGGTCGAGAGTGAGCAGGAGGTCGACAATGGCGGAGCCGAGCTCACGGCCGAGGTGGGATCTTTGCTATGGTTTGCAGACGACCTGGCTGAGCAGCGCAATAGCTTCACGGTGTTCTCAGGAGCACAATAGCAGCAACAGCTCAGCGGTAGGTGGCGCAGAGCGACATTAGAGAGCACGGCGGCGGAGCGTAGCTCTGGCCATGGCGGCAAATGGCGCTAGGAACGACCACGACGAGCAAGGAGAGGGGGAAAAAGGTCTGGGAGATGCGTGCGCTCACGGTGATCCAGTAGGGAAAGGCAGTGTGCTCGGGGAAGCGACGGTCGCAGCAAATCGGCGGTGAAGACGTCCGGTGATCGTCGGCGCAAACGAGATCGATCCCGAGGCTGTGGTGCTTCTCTGGTCGTTCCGGCCCCCTGAGCCGATGTAGTCGACGATGAAGAACGTCCAGGACACGCGCAGACGGAGGCCGGTGGCTGGTGGCCGCGGGAATGACGAAGGCACGGCGGTGCCAGCGCTCGGTGACGGAGTAGAGATAGGACGAGTGAGGAAAAGAAGCGAGCGAGACGAGGGGGAGGAGTGGTTAGGCATCAGGGGGGAAGGCATGGCTTCGGCCTTATCCTCGCGAGCGTCGGCGGCATCGCCGTGTCGAGCTGGGACCGGTGCGCGCCGACGCAGCCATGGAGGGAGTGACAGCGCGAGGGAGAGAGAGAGGGAGTTGGGCCGGTGGGCTGGAACGGGGCACTGTGCACTTAGGCACAGTGCACAGAGCCTCTTTTTATTTTCTTTTTCCTGTTTCGCTTTTTCTTTTTATCATAGTTAGTTTTGAAATATTTTGAGCATTCAAAAGGATCTGCAAAAATGTGAAACTTGCTCACACTAATGCATTACAATATATAGCACTGCCACAAAAAGTTCGACAATTTTTGGAACCTTTTTGAAATTATTCAAAAATGATTAGGGCATTTAAGTGATGTTTTAGCTCTGTTTTAAATGATTAGGCCCTTCTGTGCATGATGGTGATGTTGTGTTCCTTAACGGCAAATAGTTTTGAATTATTTGCTATAAGGTGAACATTTTTTCCACAAGTTTTGAGCAACTTTGTTTTGCACTTTTGATTTTGAGTTGATTTTCAGAATAGAATTTGAATTGTTTTGAATAACCACTATGACTAGGCTCTGCAAATGAAGATGACTTGGCACCATTAGCAGTTGATCACAGGGGCTATTACACAGGGGTGTTATAGTTGAGAGCTCTGGTGATCTCAATGCCGGCAAGAAAGCCAAAACCGAGTCCCCCCGGCAAAGGAGCTGCCACGTGCGCTGATTGCCGGGAGGCCGCGGCAGCGGAGAAAGCCGGGAAATCCGACGGGCCACACTGCAAAATCCAACACACCAAATGTCATGATCTCCAAGAGTGCCGCCAAGTTGAGCAGCTTGTTGAGAAATAGAAGGCTGAATACGAGAAGCGTGACACGGAGAGATGCCAAGAGGGTGCTGGCGGAAAAGGCCGTGGTGGTAGAGGAGGCCGCCGCGGCAAGGCCCCACGGCAGAGGGAAAAACACAGTAGAGGCCGTGAAAAGAGAGAAGGAGACGATGGGAGTGATGAAGAGGATGAGGAAGAGACCAGCGAGCAAGAAGTCCAAAGGGCAACCGAAGCCATGTGTATTGATGGGGGTGCATCTTTGCACTCCTCTCATCGCCGACTCAAACAGTGGGCGTGTGAGGTCAATGTCGTGGAGCCAGCTGCAGACTCTCAAAGGCCACTTAAATGGTCCCGCACGCCTATCATCTTTGACGAGGAGCATCACCCTGACCGTACCACTGCGGTTGGGTGTTTGCCGTTGTTGGTTTCCCCGACAATCCGCAATTTCAAGGTAACAAAGATGCTAGTTGACGGTGGGGCTGGGCTGAACTTAATCTCCCCTAGAGTAGTTGGCAAGCTGCAAATCTCTGATGAGAAGCTCAAATCTACGGGTACGTTCCAAGAAATCAACCCCGGTAGGAGCCGGCCAAAGGGGAAGGTTACATTGCCTGTGACATTTGGCGTTGAACTGAATTATCGGACCGAGAGGGTCGTGTTTGACATTGTTGAACTTCCTTTGCCTTACAATGGAACTAGCAGGGTGTCCCGTGCACTTGCGCGGCTAGATTTACTATGTATTGTGCTATTTAATTAAGTCTTTATGTATTTATCATTTACCCTGCAGTTGTTGGCTTGGTATTAGACACACATTTAAAAGAATACAAAATAGGATTCCAACATTGCATGAGACCGAAATTATTTCGCCCATAGGTGAACTGTCATTTACCTTAATTTACTTCTATACGATTGTATCTTGGAAAAATATTGTATTTGACTCCTTGTTTTTGTCCTTTTCCTCTTCTTGTTTTAGATGTAGTCTGCCGGTAGAGTGCACAATTTATTCTTTTAATGAAAATGCGGTTGGAGCCTCTCCTGTTGATTGGTTGCTCAAAAGAAAAGTAAATCCGGTTGTATATTGTAAGCTTTAATGCGTGAAAACTAATGGTCTATGGTTAGTCCCCAGTGGTGGAGCCAGGTTCAAGCCAGGACCTGGGCCAGCCCAGGCCGATCACTTGGTACAGTACTAAGCAGTGCAAAATTCGCTAGAGTAAACGAAAGAGCCAGGCCTCGCATCCCAGGCCGCCGGGGTTCTCTCCGCCACTGAGTGGCCTACCATGCAGAATTATAGCTTTTGTACTAATATACTGTTGTCTCCCTTGCATTCTTCCACTCTCTATGTTGTTTATATTTTCACCAGTTTTGCAAATAATTTCTCGTTTTACCATCCGTGTCATTGTTGGTGGTGATATAATTTTCATCCGGTCTTTCACATATAGTTCGCTTGTCCATAAAAGGTTATCAAGCATCTACTTCTTGGTCACTAAGCCACTCTCATCACAATCTGTTCTTTTATTTCCAATTTTTCCATTAACTTATATCTTTCTACACATTGAAATGACTTGTTGCTTCAGACATTATTGTTGAAGTCGCAACATCATTTTCTTTTTGTTCATAAAATACGCTAACCCCTTATATATCACTATTCTTCTTCAACATTGTGAATATTTTTTATGGGATTATGATACATTCATACACTATTTTATTCTTCCAAATCTAATACATATCCATCGGTTGTAGTTGGCCATCCTGAGAGATACTCTATTATTATTTTCTTTGCGTGGCCTGATGCTCTTTTTAAGGGCCAATCACGTATGGGATTCTTATAGATTCATACACTATTTGATTCTTCTAAATTTAATACTTATCCACTGCTGGCAGTCGGCACTAGACTTCCATCACTATATACTTCAAAATTATCATTTTAGTTTTCATTCCACATTTCAGTATAGGCCGACTGGTATATGTAAATCAAATAGTTTTGCGTACAAAAGTTATTGTTATATATGACGGGTGTGCATATAGAACTTACTTTGCTATATTATCTTTATTAAAATAGATTCATAATTTCCATCTAATCTACTTAATTAACAAAAAATATTGTATTTAGCTTATATTGCATGTGAGAATATAGGAAATTGCTTTAGGATGCCGGGTCCATGGAGCCCGGTTTTTTGAAAAATACAGATATCATATTTTTAAAGTTTGAAAAGAATACGAAATTTACACATGAACCTAGGAATGTATACTATTCTCCTTTTTTTCATGATGAAATACGATGTGATTCAAGCTACACACAAAAAAAAAATCTTGTCTTTCTAGCACATGCACTATTCACTATAAAAAATGATTTTATTATACAACTCTCACCAAATAGTATTTTATCGATACAATATACATCTCAATGTTCATGTGTATTGTTTTTCAAATTTTCGGAATCTAGAAAATTATGATTTTCGAATATTCTATATCTAAATAGCTAGCCTCAAGTAACCTACTTCTCTCAACATGCAAGCATGACACCTCATCAAGTAACATGCATTAGAAAAGACCCATCTCAACATTCAATGAATCATAGGAAAAGGTTCACCTTAACATGCAAACATGCATGATATATTTAATAAATATTTTACAAAAATACAATAATCAAACACAATAAAGCACTTGTATTTTTAGTTTTAGCTCTCATATTATTTCTCGGAATATTCTTATTTTTCCATAAAATCAGTATCTTTTAAAATATATTGCAAAACATTCCCACAACATCGTGCGAGGCATCATCAAGTTCTTAAAAAATAGGGCCCCATGGAGTTTGAGAGCAATAAATTCACACTCCAAAATTGATACGTACTATATAATTTTTCCCTATTTCTGTAAGCTTTATGAGCCGATGCTCAAGAAATTTTCATACAAAGAACAGGAGCATGCTTAGTAATTGCTGACATATTTTTGTAACGTCATGCATGCATGCCATTCAAGCATGGTGCTTAATATCATGCATGGATTCGGCTGGCCTGAGAGAACACTTATTCCTATTGGATTCTTCGGTCGAGTTGTACTTGTAGAAAGAAAAAAGTGTGTACCCCATACGTATAAGCCTAGACGTGTCTGCCTAGGACTTTTTCTAACCGTTAATTAAGTGTAGTAGTTGATTTAGTTAGGACTCTTATCCGGATACATTGGACCCAGCTGTGTCCTACACTAATATTTGACAAATCTCAACCGTTCAACATCTGAAATTTATAATTATTAATCTTAGCCGTCCGTTTTGTATCGTTTTAATAATATAATAGATTCTTGGTCGCCCAGCTCTGGCAAAATTCATGGAAGCATCCCATTATGCCTACAACACCTTGAAGATAGCAGGACCGATGGGTATCATTTCCATTCCGTCAGATAAGAAAGATGCAATTATATGTGTAGACAAGAAGTATCGGGATGCGGTAGCAGCTGAGGCCACAGAAACCCCAGCTCCCGCCAAAGAAACAAAGAAGGGGAAGAAGGCTAGCAGAGATGCCGGCAAGGACTCCAGGAAGCGCACCTCTTCGGAGTGCGCTGCGCCTGTTGACGACCTGCCGGAGAATTCCACTAGCAAAAGACCCAAGGTTGCTTCACCTGCTGTGAAAAGGGTCCCAGCGAGGCAGGATGGCGTTGACGGTACATTCGCCATCAGCGCCACCCTTGATGAAAAATAGGAAGGCGCGCTCGTTGCCTTCCTGCGGGCAAATGTCGATATGTTTGCTTGGCAACCGTCTGACATCCCCGGCGTTCCCAGAAAGGTAACCGAGGACCACCTTGCTGTCTGCCCTCACGCTCGGCCCGTCAAGTAGAAGGTCAGAAAGCAAGCTTTAGAACGGCAGCAGTTCATTGCCGACGAGATCAAGAAACTTGAAGCAGCTGGTTTGGTCAGAGGGGTGCTGCATCCAACTTGGTTAGCAAACCCAGTGGTAGTGCGGAAGGCGAATGGGAAATGGAGGCTCTGCATTGATTTCACTTACTTGAACAAAGCATGTCCAAAAGACCCTTTCCCCGTGTCGCGTATTGACCAAATTGTTGATTCCACTTCCGGGTGTGATTTGCTTTCTGTCGGCGTTCTGTGAACCAGGGTACCCAGACTTGCCTGCCTGTGGCCCACGGCATAGCTCCATCAATGGCCTGGTATGGCCCAGTTTCAACACCAACAAGACAAGACCCTCGCGACGGGCCAAGCCTCGCGAGGCAGACCGCGCCAAGACCTCCAGAGTGAGCGGCCTCCCCAGCCTGCCTCCTGAGGAGCGGAGATTTCTATGCAGGTATCCAACCTCACGAGGTTGCGGTGACGCAAGCCATGACGACCAAGGCCAGGCTGGCGCCAGCAGGCTCAGAAGAGCAGGTTTCCTCTTTGGTGCTAAGGAGGCAAGTGCAGGCGTGGGTTCACAAGGAATCAGGCAAAGGTTTTCATTCCAGTGCAACAAGACCAAGACTGCCAGGATGGCAGGACGGATGTCATCGCCGAGCCCACCGCGGCGTCACGACCAGAAGCTTTGTAGACGAAGACCACTTTTCGTCAGGATAAGAAGTACTACCTGTCCCCTTTCAAATTGGCCACTGTGGGATCCCTTCCCTCCTTCGCTTTTTGGAAGAGGACCAAGGCCACTATAAGTATAGGTTAGCCACCACCATAGAGAGGAAGGACTGGACCAGACCGAACCGAACCCTCTGGCATCCAATCGTTCCACCTCACCAGAGCAGACCTCGCGAGGTTGTTCATCCCTTGTACTTGTTCATCTTCAGCCCCTCGTGAGGCAAATCCACCACAAAGTCGGAGTAGGGTCTTACACCGCAAGGTGGCCCAAACCTAGGTAAACTACCGTGTCTATTTCCTTCCTTGATCCATCGAGCTAGGCCGTAGGGCGATGGGTTGCTTGGTTGGATAGGTTGAGTTCTTCACACAAGCCCCAGAGTTCGAACCTTTCTTGGGTCTGCGGTGCCCTGAATCCGACATTTGGTGCACCAGGTAGGGGCGTGTTGAAGCTTCTCTCCCACCACTCGCTCCGCCGTTGTTCCGCCGTCCCAATGGCCGACGCTCGCCGTGTTCGAGCCGAGCGCCGGGCCACTCGTGTCGCTCAGACGGCACCCGCGGGCAACGGCGCCCCTCGCCGCTCTCCCTCCCAGGTGTCTAACGTTGCCACCGACCCTACTGCCCGTGAACAGCAGGATTCATCGCCTGCCACCGTCCGTGCAGCGCGACGGCTGCACCGCGACTCCATCACCCACTCCAGCCACGGCGTCGTCTTCTCATGGCTGTCGTGGGCCGGCGAACGAGCAGTCTGTGCTGCTCATGGCGTGCGAGCTTTTGCGCTATCATCCGGCCAATGACCTCTACGACGACTGGCTCGCCCGCATCGCCGAACTCGTCAGCGCCGCTGGCGAGGCCCCTGCACCGTCTCGTTCGCTTCGCCCTCCACCGTCCTTGGCGGGCGACGTGGCTCACGGCACGCCTCCTCCCCCTCCTCTGCACGGCGTGGCCCTCGAGCCGAGGCGTGAGGCTCCCCAGCACGACCCGCCGCGTAGAGCGCCGGCGCGCGATGAAGAAAGCTACCATGTGGTGCAGTGGCCCCAAGGAGAAGCGCATGCGCTTCCAGCACCGCCACGTCAAGACCGCGCACCGCCAGAGGCCCCTCGCACGCAGCCGTGGACACCATAGGCGCCGCGGCTGCGTTAGATGAGGCGGGTACCGCGGGTGACGCGACCGTCACAGGCGGCACAGTCGTTGTGTCCCCTGTGACCGAAGCCGGAGCGGGAAACACTGGGTTTGGGCAACATCAGCAGCATCCTGACGAGCTTGGCCCAGAAGCCATGGGTAGAGGGAAAGCCCAGTCTCTACCTCCCCGGCGCACTGGCGGGCACAGTCACAACAGCGACGCCCGCTCCGGCGCAAGCTGCGATCCTCCAGTTGCGCTCACCACGGGCGCGGCTGCAAGGCGCACACCTTGCCCAGAGCAAGACGGGCAAGACGGAGCACCGAACGGTGCTATCGACCAGCAAGCACGGCCCACTCATCGCCAGACAGCCTTGGCGATCGGTTCATGATACATCTCCAACGTATCTATAATTTTTGATTGTTCCATACTATTATATTATCTGTTTTGAATTTTTTATATGCAATAATATGCTATTTTATATTATTTTTGGGACTAACCTATTAACCTAGAGCCCAGTGACAGTTCCTGTTTTTTCCTTGTTTTTGAGTTTCGCAGAAAAGGAATACCAAACGGAGTCCAAACGGAATAAAACCTTCGCGACGATTTTTCTTGGAACAGAAGACAACCAGGAGACTTGGAGATGAAGTCAGAGGAGCCACGAGGCGGCCACAAGGACGGAGGGCATGACCAAGGGGGTAGGGCGCCCCCTCCCCCCCCACCTTTGTGGGCCCCTCGTGCACCTCCTGACCTAATTCTTTTGCCTATATATTCCCAAATATCCCCAAACCACCAGAGGCATCCACGAAAACACTTTTCCACCGCCGCAATCTTCTGTACCCGTGAGATCCCATCTAGGGCCCTTTTCTGGCACCCTGCCGGAGGGGGATCCGATCACGGAGGGCTTCTACATCAACCCTATTGCCCTTCCGATGAAGCGTGTGTAGTTTACCTCAGACCTACGGGTCCATAGCTAGTACCTAGATGGCTTCTTCTCTCTCTTTGATTCTCAATACCATGTTCTCCTCGATGTTCTTGGAGATCTATTCAATGTAATACTTTTTTGCGGTGCGTTTGCCGAGATCCAATGAATTGTGGATTTATGATCAGCTTATCTATGAATATTATTTGAATCTTCTCTGAATTGTTTTATGCATGATTTGATATCTTTGTAATTCTTTTCGAACTTTATCGTTTATCTATCTCTATCAACTCTCACTTTTGCAAATAACCGTGAATGGATTGAGTACCCCTTTATCGCGTTGGGTGCAAGTTGTTTGATTGTTTGTGCAGGTATTCGGTGATTTGTGCGTTGTCTCCTACTGGATTGATACCTTGGTTCTCAAACTGAAGGAAATACTTATCTCTACTTTGCTGCATCACCCTTTCTTCTTCAAGGGAAAAACCAACGCAAGCTCAAGAAGTAGCAGGCAGAATTTCTGGCGCCGTTGCCGGGGAGATCTACGCCAAGTCAAGACATACCAAGTACCCATCATAAAACTCTCATCTCTTGCATTACATTATTCTCCATTTGCCTCTCGTTTTCCTCTCCCCCACTTCTAAAACAATTTTCAAAAAGATTTGCCTTTTTATTCGCCCTTCTTTCGTTCGATCTTATGTTTGCTTGTGTTTCCACGTGCCTTCTATTTTGCTTGCATCTTTGCTTGCTAAAAATCTATTGATATGGATCCACTCAAAGTTTTCTACCTGGATCATCTTCGATCCATATGTGCTCGTGCTGAAACCCCAACTAGTTTAGTTGAGGGAAAATCTTTAGATGAGCATGCTCACTTTGTGCGTCATCGTTTGTCTGAAAAAGGGAAGCTCTTATGGAATCAAATAAATTGTTTGCTATGCTATGCTTGGAATCTTTGTGAAATTTGTGATTTTACTTGTTGGTCCAAGAACCCTAAAAACACCTTCCCTACCTATGTGAGTTTCATGATAATGAAATCTTATCTGCTTATGAAAAGGGTGTTTATAGTTACTATGATATCGAACAAATTGAAGAATTTGTTGCTTTTAAGGGTGCTTATGAAGTTGCTTCTTTGATTGAAAAAGTATGATATTACTCTCTACAAATCTGAAAATTTTGACATACTTAAATATTGTTATGAAAACTATGCTCATAATGCCTATGTTAAGGAATTTATTGAGAGAATGACCGCTGCTTTAAAAGAAAATAATGATATGCATGAATCTATAGATAATTATGATTCCGATGATTTGATTGAAATATCCCTTGATGAACATGATGCTTGCTATTCTTATGACCATGATGCCAATATTTATGGAGATGAATTTTCTATAGTTCCTTATGTTAAACATGAGATTATTGCTATTGCACCCATACTTGATAGTTCCTTGAATCAAGAGCATGATTGCAATGATGTTATTATAAATTCTATTAATATCAATTGTGCTAATAATATGTGAAACCCTAAGCTTGGGGATGCTAATTTTGCTATGTCTACTACTTGTTGCAATGATCATGATTGGGGTGATTCTTCTTATGATCTTGAAATTTTACTTAAGCCCCATGATGAATATGAGATTGATAATAATGTTTGCAATAATATTGAAAGTGGGTTTGGAAGAGTGTCAACTTTAGATCCCACGTATTTGGAGAGTGTTCAATCTTATGAAATTTTTGATAAAAGTTGGTTTGGAGAGGTCATGACTTTAGTTAATGTTAATCCCACTATTGTGGAAGAGTGTCAACTTTGCATGCATGTGGATCGTGTTGAGAATATGTTATGTGATAGTTATATTGCTGAATTTTCTTATGATCCTACATGTAATTATTATGAGAGAGGAAAATATAGTTGTAGAAATTTTCAAGTTACTAAATTACCTCTCTTCATGTTGAGATTGCTATCGTCTCTTTCTTCTTCCTTGCATATGCTAGTTTCTGCTTGCCTTGATAATTTGTTTGCTTATAAATTGCCTATGCATAGGAAGTATGTTAGACTTAGATGTGTTTGTCATGTGTATTATGATGCTCTCTTTGTGCTTCAATTCTTCTCTTTTATGTGAGCATCATTAAAATTATCAATGCCTAGCTAAAAGGCTTTAAAGAAAAGCGCTTGTTGGGAGACAACCCAATATTTTTCCTTTCTGTTTTCCAATAAATAATTCATCTAGCCTCTGGTTAGATGTAGTTTTGTGTTTTAGTTAGTGTTTGTGCCAAGTAAGACCTTTGGGATGGCTTACGGTGATAGTTGATTTGATCCTGTTGAAAACCAGAAACTTTTGCGCCCATTCACCGAATTGTTTAGATTCACTAGAGCACGGAAAACCCCTAAATGTTTTACATAAGATTGATACACAAATTTACTATGTTTTCCAATTTTTTGAGTATTTTTGGAGTTACATAATTATTAGAAAAAATCAGATCTTCACAGACTGTTCTGTTTTTGACAGATTCTGTTTTCTTTGTGTTGTTTGCTTATTTTGATGAGTCTATGGGTAGTATCGGGGGTATAAACCATGGAAAAGTTGGAATACAGTAGATATTACACCAATAGAAATTAATAATGAGTTCACAACATTACCAAAAGTGATGATTTATTTTCTTATACTAACGGAGCTTATGAGATTTTCTGTTGAGTTTTGTGTTGTGAAGTTTTCAAGTTTTGGGTAAGGATTTGATGGACTATGGAATAAGGAGTGGCAAGAGCCTAAGCTTGGGGATGCCCAAGGCACCCCATAGTAATATTCAAGGACAAAAAAGATCCTAAGCTTGGGGATGCCCCGGAAGGCATCCCCTCTTTCCTCTTCGTCTATCGGTAACTTTACTTAAGGCTATATTTTTATTCACCACATGATATGTGTTTTGCTTGGAGCGTCTTGTATGATTTCAGTCTTTGCTTTTTAGTTTGCCACAATCATCCTTGCTGTACACACCTTTTTAGAGGGACACGCATGAATCGTGATTTATTAGAATACTCTTTGTGCTTCACTTATATCTTTTGAGCTAGGCAATTTTGCTCTAGTGCTTCACTTATATCTTTTTAGAGCACGGCGGTGGTTTTATTTTATAGAAATTAATGAACTCTCATGCTTCACTTATATTATTTTGAGAGTCTCTAAACAGCATGTTAATTTGCTTTGGTTATAAATTTAGTCCTAATATGATCGGCATCCAGGAGGGATATAATAAAAACTTTCATATAAAGTGCATTGAATACTATGAGAAGTTTGATTCCTTATGATTGTTTTAAGATATGAAGATGGTGATATTAGAGTCATGCTAGTGAGTAGTTGTGAATTTGATAAATACTTGTGTTAAGGTTTGTGAGTCCCGTAGCATGCACGTATGGTGAACCGTTATGTAACGAAGTTGGAGCATGAGATATTTTTTGATCGTCTTCCTTATGAGTGGCGGTCGGGGATGAGCGATGGTCTTTTCCTACCAATCTATCCCCCTAGGAGCATGCGTGTAGTACTTTGTTTCGATGACTAATAGATTTTTGCAATAAGTATGTCGGCTCTTTATGACTAATGTTGAGTCCATGGATTATACGCACTCTCACCCTTCCACCATTGCTAGCCTCTCTAGTACCGCGCAACTTTCGCCGGTACCATACACCCACCATATACCTTCCTCAAAACAGCCACCATACCTACCTATTATGGCATTTCCATAGCCATTCCGAGATATATTGCCATGCAACTTTCCACCGTTCCGTTTATTATGACACGCATCATCATTGTCATATTGCTTTGCATGATCATGTAGTTGACATCGTATTTGTGGAAAAGCCACCATTCATAATTTTTTCATACATGTCACTCTTGATTCATTGCACATCCCGGTACACCGCCGGAGGCATTCATATAGAGTCATATTTTGTTCTAGTATCGAGTTATAATTTTTGAGTTGTAAGTAAATAAAAGTGTGATGATCTTCATTATTAGAGCATCGTCCCATGTGAGGAAAGAAATAAATAAAAAAAGAAAAAAAAAGGAGAAAGAAAAGGCCAAAATAAAAAAAGAAAAGGCCCAAAAAAATGAGAGAAAAAGAGAGAAGGGGCAATGTTACTATCCTTTTACCACACTTGTGCTTCAAAGTAGCACCATGATCTTCATGATAGAGAGTCTCCTATGTTGTCACTTTCATATACTAGTGGGAATTTTTCATTATAGAACTTGGCTTGTATATTCCAACGATGGGCTTCCTCAAATTGCCCTAGGTCTTCATGAGCAAGCAAGTTGGATGCACACCCACTTAGTTTTTCTTTTGAGCTTTCATAAACTTATAGCTCTAGTGCATCCGTTGCATGGCAATCCCTACTCACTCACATTGATATCTATTGATGGGCATCTCCATAGCCCGTTGATACGCCTAGTTGATGTGAGACTATCTCCCTCTTTTTGTCTTCTCCACAACCACCATATTCTATTCCACCTATAGTGCTATGTCCATGGCTCATGCTCATGTATTGCGTGAAAGTTGAAAAAGTTTGAGAACATCAAAAGTATGAAACAATTGCTTGGCTTGTCATCGGGGTTGTGCATGATTTGAATATTTTGTGTGATGAAGATGAAGCATAGCCAGACTATATGATTTTGTAGGGATAAGCTTTCTTTGGCCATGTTATTTTGAGAAGACATAATTGCCTTGTTAGTATGCTTGAAATATTATTGTTTTTATGTCAATATTAAACTTTTGTTTGAATCTTATGGATCTGAACATTCATGCCACAATAAAGGAAATTACATGGATAAATATGTTAGGTAGCATTTCACATCAAAAATTCTGTTTTTATCATTTACCTACTCGAGGACGAGCAGGAATTAAGCTTGGGGATGCTTGATACGTCTCCAACGTATCTATAATTTCTTATTGTTCCATGCTATTATATTATCTATTTTGGATGTTTTATATGCATTAATATGCTATTTTATATTATTTTTCGGACTAACCTATTAACCTAGAGCCCAATGCCAGTTCCTGTTTTTTCATTGTTTTTGAGTTTCGCAGAAAAGGAATACCAAACGGAATGAAACCTTCGCGATGATTTTTCTTGGACCAGAAGACAACCAGGTGAATTGGAGTTGAAGTTGAGGAGCCACGAGGCGGCCACAAGGACGGAGGGCGCGCCCAGGGGGGTAGGGCGCGCCCCCCACCCTTGTGGGCCCCTCGTGCACCTCCTGGCCTAATTCTTTCACCTATATATTCCCAAATATCCCCAAACCACCAGAGGCATCCACGAAAACACTTTTCCACCGCCGCAACCTTCGGTACCCGTGAGATCCCATCTAGGGACCTTTTTCGGCACCCTGCCGGAGGGGGATTCCATCATGGAGGGCTTCTAATTCAACCCGATTGCCCTTCCGATGAAGCGTGAGTAGTTTACCTCAGACCTACGGGTCCATAGCTAGTAGCTAGATGGCTTCTTCTCTCTCTTTGATTCTCAATACCATGTTCTCCTCGATGTTCTTGGAGATCTATTCGATGTAATACTTTTTTGCGGTGTGTTTGCCGAGACCCGATGAATTGTGGATTTATGATCAGCTTATCTATGAATATTATTTGAATCTTCTCTGAATTCTTTTATGCATTATTTGATATCTTTGTAATTATCTTCGAACTATCGGTTTGGTTTGGCCAACTAGATTGGTTTTTCTTGCAATGGGAGAAGTGCTTAGCTTTGGGTTCAATCTTGCAGTGTCCTTTCCCAGTGATAGTAGGGGCAGCAAGGCACGTATTGTATTGTTGCCATCGAGGATAAAAAGATGGGGTTTTCATCATATTGCTTGAGTTAATTCCTCTACATCGTGTCATCTTACTTAATGCATTACTCCGTTCTTTATGACCTTAATACTCTATATGCATGCTGGATAGCGGTCGATGTGTGGAGTAATAGTAGTAGATGCAGAATCGTTTCGGTCTACTTGACACGGACGTGATGCCTATATTAATGATCATTGCCTTAGATATCGTCATAACTTTGCGCTTTTCTATCAATTGCTCGGCAGTAATTTGTTCACCCACCGTATTATTTTCTATCTTGAGAGAAGCCTCTAGTGAAACCTATGTCCCCCGGGTCTATTTTCCATAATATAAGTTTCTATTTTCCATCATACAAGTTTCCGATCCACTATTTTGCAATCTTTTACTTTCCGATCTATAAACCAAAAATACCAAAAATATTTACTTTATCGTTTATCTATCTCTATCAGATCTCACTTTTGCAAATAACCGTGAAGGGATTGACAACCCCTTTTTCACGTTGGGTGCAAGTTGTTTGATTGTTTGGGCAGGTATTAGGTGATTTGTGCGTTGTCACCTACTGGATTGATACCTTGGTTGTCAAACTGAGGGAAATACTTATCTCTACTTTGCTGCATCACCCTTTCCTCTTCAAGGGAAAAACCAACGCAAGCTCAAGAAGTAGCAGTTCACGATGGCAAGAACGCAGCGATGCTCCTGCTGGTTCTGCCAGGAGTCGAGCGACGTTGCGGTCTGCCTCGTCAGCCATGCCAAGCATAGCCGTGGAAGCAATGGCATGGCTAACAAAATGAATGAGTGGAGGGCCACCATCCAAAGCTTGATTGGCTTTGCTGAAGCCGTTAAATCGCAGCATGTTGCCCCTTCACGACGCCCGCGAACGATGACGGTGGCGCGGGCTGATGGCCGTGTCGGGGGGGCTACACCAACAATGCAATCTCCTCTGCGACAGCAGGCCCAGAGGCAGCCTCAGCAAACTCAACGTGCCGACGAACCCAATGAAATATCGATGGCTTCAGCTGGCCCGCATATCCGCTAGGACCAGCGGTGGGTTCTGGTAGACCGGCGGAAGGAAGACGCGCGCGTCACCATAGAACGACGCCGGGAGGCACACCGTCAATCCAACAGCCGCAATGGCCCAGACATTGACAAACCCGTGCCCAGTGTCGGCGGGTACTTGCCTTACGAGGTTTGGTGCCCTGCCTTCACTCGTGAGCTGCGGCAGGTCTGCTGGCCATCTGTCCGAGCCTTCATGCCTGAACTGCCAGAAAAATACGATGGGAAATTAAACCCGGCAGAGTTTCTGGGCATCTACACGATTACCGTTCAAGCCGCGAGGGGCGTAGATGAGAAGGTGTTCGCCAACTATTTCCCTTTGGTGCTCAAGCCAAATGTGAGATCATGGTGGATGCACTTGCCAAAAAACACCATCTCATCATGGGTTGACTTGTGCAATGTGTTTGTTGGCGCCTTCACGGGTGGCCAGCAAGAGCTTGGACAGCCCAGTGACTTGCAAGTCCTTCCGCAGAAGGAAGGGGAGGATTTGCGTAAATATATACAGTGGTTCAGTCGAGTACACGGTAACATCCCAGAGATACACCCAGCAGCCCGCGTTCAATTTGAACGTGCGAAACAGGATGATGCGAGCCAAAATGAATGTTCGACTGCCCAAGATCGTCAACGAGTTGTATACCTTGGCGGATAAGTGTTCTCGGGATAAAGAAGGAAGGAGACTCCCCGGAGAGGAGGCTGGAGTCGAGATTGATTTAGATGATGACGACAAGGCCGCCAACCCGACGAGGAGAAGCCGAAGGCGCAATAGGAAACGCAAAGAGAAGACAGTGTTGGTCGTTCAGAGCTCTGGTGATCTCAATGCCGGCAAGAAAGCCAAAACCGAGGCCCCCGGCAAGGGAGCTGCCACGTGCACTGATTGCCAGGAGGCCGCGGCAGCGGAGAAAGCCTGTAAATCCGACGCGCCATACTGCAAAATCCACCGCACCAAAGGTTATGATCTCCAAGAGTGCCGCCAAGTTGAGCAGCTTGTTGAGAAACAGAAGGCTGAATACGAGAAGCGTGACACGGAGAGAGGCCAAGAGGGTGCTGGCGGAAAAGGCCGTGGTGGTAGAGGAGGCCGCACGGCAAGGCCCCGCGGCAGAGGGAAAATCCTACTAGAGGCCAGGAAAAGAGAGAAGGAGACGATGGGAGTGATGAAGAGGATGAGGAAGAGACCAGCGAGCAAGAAGTCCAAAGGGCAACCGAAGCCATGTGTATTGATCGGGGTGCATCTTTGCACTCCTCTCATCGCCGACTCAAAAAGTGGGCGTGTGAGGTCAATGTCGTGGAGCTAGTTGCAGACTCCCAAAGGCCACTTAAATGGTCCCGCATGCCTATCATCTTTGACGAGGAGGATCACCCTGACCGTACCACTGCGGTTGGGTATTTGCCGTTGTTAGTTTCCCCGACAATCCGCAACCTCAAGGTAACAAAGATGCTAGTTGACGGTGGGGCTGGGCTGAACTTAATCTCCTCTAGAGTGGTTGGCAAGCTGCAGATCTCTGATGAGGAGCTCAAATCTACGGGTACGTTCCAAGGAATCAACCCCGGTAGGAGCCGGCCAAAGGGGAATGTTACAATGCCTGTGACATTTGGCGGGGAACTGAATTATCGGACCGAGAGGGTCGTGTTTGACATTGTTGAACTTCCTTTGCCTTACAATGGAATTCTTGGTCGCCCAGCTCTGGCAAAATTCATGGAAGCATCCCATTATGCCTACAACACCTTGAAGATGCCAGGACCGAGGGGTATCATTTCCATTTCGTCAGATAAGAAAGATGCAATTATATGTGTGGACAAGATGTATCGGGATGCGGTAGCAGCTGAGGCCACAGAAACCCTAGACCCAGCCAAAGAAACAAAGAAGGGGAAGAAGGCTAGCAGGGATGCTGGCAAGGACTCCGAGAAGTGCACCTCTTCGAAGTGCATTGCGCCTGTTGACGACCTGCCGGAGAGTTCCACTAGCAAAAGACCCAAGGTTGATTCACCTGCTGTGAAAAGGGTCCCAGCGAGGCAGGATGGTGTTGACGGTACATTCACCATCAGCGCCACCCTTGATGACAAATAGGAAGGCGCGCTCGTTGCCTTCCTGCGGGCAAATGTCGATGTGTTTGCTTGGCAAGCGTCTGACATCCCCGACATTCCCAGGAAGGTAATCGAGCACCACCTTGCTGTCTGCCCTCATGCTTAGCCCGTCAAGAAGAAGGTCAGGAAGAAAGCTTTAGAACGGCAATAGTTCATTGCTGAGGAGATCAAGAAACTTGAAGCAGCTGGTTTGGTCAGAGTGGTGCTGCATCCAACTTGGTTAGCAAACCCAGTGGTAGTGCGCAAGGCGAACGGGAAATGGAGGCTCTGCATTGATT
Organism: Thinopyrum elongatum; assembly: GCA_011799875.1. Lineage (NCBI taxonomy): Eukaryota > Viridiplantae > Streptophyta > Magnoliopsida > Poales > Poaceae > Thinopyrum > Thinopyrum elongatum. The sequence goes on from CM022297.1 coordinate 666,445, forward strand.
TCACTAACTTGAACAACGCATGTCCAAAAGACCCTTTCCCCGTGCCGCGCATTGACCAAATTGTTGATTCCACTTCCGGGTGTGATTTGCTTTCTATCGGCGTTCTGGGAACCAGGGTACCTAGACTTGCCTGCCTGCAGCCCACGGCGTTGCTCCATCGACGGCCTGGTACAGCCCAGTTTCAACACCAACAAGACAAGACCCTCACGAGGGGCCAAGCCTCGCGAGGCAGACAGCGCCAAGACCTCCTGAGGGAGCGGCCTCCCCAGGCTGCCTCCTGAGGAGTAGAGATTTCTATGCAGGTATCCAACCTCATGAGGTTGTGGTGACGCAAGCCATGACGACCAAGGCCAAGAGGGGGCCAGCTGGCGCAGAAGAGCAGGTTTCCTCTTTGGTGCTAAGGAGGCAAGCGTAGGCGTGGGTTCCCGAGGAATCAGGCAAAGGTTTCCATTCCAGTGCAACAAGGCCAAGACCGCCAGGACGATAGGACGGATGTCATCGCCAAGCCCACCACGGCGTCAGGACCAGAAGTAGTGTAGGCGAAGACCACCTTTCGTCAAGATAAGATGTACTACTTGCCCCCTTTCAAATTGGCCACTGTGGGATCCCTTCCCGCCTTCGCTTTGGGGAAGAGGACCAAGGTAACTATAAGTATATGTTAGCCACCACCATAGAGAGGAAGGACCGGACCAAACCGAACCCACCGGCATCCGATCCTTCCACCCTCACCAGAGCAGACCTCGCGAGGTTGTTCATCCCTTGTACTTGTTCATCCTCAGCCCCTCGTGAGGCAAATCCACCACAAAGTATGAGTAGGGTCTTACACCGCAAGGTGGCCCGAACCTGGGCAAACTGCCGTGTCTAATTCCTTCCTTGATCCATCGAGCTAGGCCGTAGGGTGACAGGTTGGTTGGTTGGATAGGTTGAGTCCTTCACACACGCCCCAGATTTCGAACCTTTCTTGGGTCTGCGGAGCCCTGAATCCGACATTTCGCGCGCCAGGTAGGGGCGTGTTCAAGCTTCTCTCCCACCACACACTCCGCCGCCGTTCCGCTGTCCCAATGGCCGACGCTCGCCATGTTAGAGCTGAGCACCGGGCCGCTCGTGTCTCTCAGACGGCACCCGCGGGCAACGGCGCCCCTCGCCGCTGTGCCTCCCCGGTGTCTAACGCCGCCACCGACCCTGCTACCCACGAACTGCAGGACTAGTCGCTGCCACCGTCCGTGCAGTGCGACCGCCGCACCACCACGGCGTCGTCTTCTCATGGCCGTCGTGGGCCTGCGAACGCACAGTCTGCGCTGCTCATGGCGCGCGAGCTTCTGCGCTAGCGTCTGGCCAATGACCTCTACAACGACTGGCTCGCCCGCATCACCGAACTCATCAGCGTCGCTGGCGAGGCCCCTACACTATCTCATTCGCTTCACCCTCCATCGTCCCTGGCGGGCGACGTGGCTCACAGCGCGCCTCCTCCCCCTCCTCTCCACGGCATGGCCCCCGAGTCGAGGCATGAGGCTCCCCAGCATGACCCGCCGCGTAGAGCACCGGCGCGCGACGAAGAAAGCTGCCAGGTGGTGTCGCAGCCCCAAGGAGAAGCGCGTGCGCTTCCAGCACCGCCCCGTCAAGACCACGCAATGCCAGAGGCAGCGGCGCGTGGGCGTCGAGATCAGGCTCCTCCCCTGCGTCTGGCCCCTGTGAGTATGGCAGGGTGCTGTTCTTTCACCACGGAGCTGCGCCGCGTCGTCTAGCCCGGCAAGTTCAAGTCGGATCTGCCTTCACGCTACGACGGCAGCCCTGAACCCGCTGAGTTCCTCCAGCTCTACGAGGTGAGCATCGAGGCGACGAACGGCAATGAGAAGGTTATGGCAAACTGGTTCCCTATGGCCCTCAAGGACGGCGCGTGCTCTTGGCTCCTGAACCTTCCGGTGGGGTCTATCTCCTCCTGGGACGAGCTCCGCGATTGCTTCATAGCCAACTTCCAAGGCACTCGCGACCGCGCTCCAGTAGCAGGCGACCTGCGGCGCATCAAGCAGCAGCTAGGCAAAACCTTGCACAAGTACATACAGCGCTTCACCAATGTTCGCCTCAAGATCCCAAAGGTATCGGACGAGGCCATCATCACGGCGTTCTCTGATGGCGTTCGGGACATCAAGATTAAGGAGGAGCTCGCCATCCACGAGGACTTGTGCTCAGCTCTAGAGATGTTCAACATGGCAACCAAATGCGCGAGGGCCAAGGAAGGTCGCCTCTCCCTCCCGGAGCTTCCGGAGGTCAATCCTGAAGACAAGAAGGCCAAGGCTAAGGACGTGAAGCGCAAGGGCCCAGCTGTGCTCGCGGCTGAACCTGAGATGAATCGCGGCCGTGACCACGGTGAATCCTCCAAGGGCAGCCGTCCGTTCTGCGCCTTCCATAATGTCCACAGCCACAACACCGACGACTGCCAGGAGCTTAGGGAAATCCGGGACGGGAGCATCGGCCACCGTCCCGAGCGCAACGATCATGGCTACGGCCGTGGAAGAGGCAGCGGCGGGGGCCGCTGGGATAACCGCGACCCCCGCTAGGACTAGCATGATCAGCCTCGTGAGGACCGCTGGCAGGGCCAGCCTCGCGACAGCTCCTGGCATGACCAGCCCCGCGAGGACCGTCCTCAGGGCAACGCCGGCCTTCCTCCGCTGCCACCGCCGCCAAGGAGAAACGACGACAACCGCCGGGATGATGTGGCTGGGGGCTTCCAAGAGCCTCGTGCCATTGCCTGCATCCTGGGCAGTGCGCAGGCTCTTGCCTCTCATCACATCTTCAAGCAGTTCGCTCGAGAGGTGAACGCGGCCCTTCCCAAGCTTGAGACGTCGCGTCCCCTCAGGTGGTCCAAGTACGCCATCACCTTTGACTCCATGGACCAGCTCAAGTGTTCAACCGCCGCTGGCGCACTCCCGATGCTCTGCTCACTGACCATCAGCAACGTCCTCATCACCAAGACACTCATCGATGGCGGCGCGGGGCTCAACATTCTCTCCGTTGAGACGTTCGAGACGCTCCAGGTGCCGTACGACGAGCTCCTCCCCACCAAGCCTTTCTCAGGGGTGACCGATGGCTCCACCATCCGCATAGGGCAGATTCGCCTCCCTGTCACCTTCGGCTAGCACAACAACTACCATACTGAGCTCATCAACTTCGATGTCGCCCACATTCGCCTCCCGTATAACGCCATACTCGCGTATCCGGCCCTCGCCAAGTTCATGGCGGCAACGCACCACATCTACAATGTCCTCAAGATGCCAGGGAGTAGCGGCATCATCACGGTCGCCTGCGACGAGAAGCTGCGGTGTGCTCCCTTGAGCGCGCATACCAGGCTGCGATGGTCGAGAACTCTGTTGACGAGGGGGCCGTCCGGCCTCCTGAGGCTATCCCCAAGAAGAAGAAGCAGCTCCTCCCCAAGGGTCGTTAGGAGGCTGGCGCACCTGACGATCATGCCTCAAGCCCCGCGCCCATTGCGGGGGCACCCTTCCCTCTCGCATAGGAAGGCGTGCCCGGCGCCCTTCTTAGGATGGGCTCGGGGGCTCTCGTCTGGAGGGCCTCTAGCCTGACCAGCGTCACGAGGGAGGCGTTCGGGCACCACGTGGGGGCGTGCTTCAACACGCGCCTCCGTGAGCAAGGCGCAAGGTGCGAGGCACCAGGCGCTCAGCAGTTCATCACCAAGACGATCGAGGAGCTTCAGGAGGCGCGAGCCATGCATGTTGACCGTTGCCCCGCATCATCCAGTGCAGCTGCCGCCCCTGACATGGGTAGCGAGCTGCGCGTCTGCGTCAACATCCCAAGTCTCAATAGGGTTGCTTCTCAGGAGCTCTTCTGGCCATCCCGCGTTGGACGGAGTGGGGGCTGTCCCCGGAGTTACGTCCACATGCCATTCGGCCTGTTGGACGTGGCTGCCTCGCACCAGCGCTACATGCAGGACGTCCTGGTAGCTCACGAGGCCCAGCGCCAGGCGATTCTGACAGAGGAAGTGCCGGACCCTCGCGAGCCCCCAGGGCCTCCAGAGCCTCCCGAGCCTCATGAGCCACCCGGCTCGTGAGGAGCGATCTCTGCGGCACGCGTCTTCAGCTACTCCAACGCTTCTACAACAACGGTGCCAGGTGACTTTTTGGTTTGTTCAGTTGAGGGTGCCCCCCGGGCTGCATTATCCTCAAGATGTCAAGGCCCGCCCCTGCAGCATGTATCGTTTTGCGCATGTACCAGAACTGGTTTTGCCCTTTTATGAATTGCTTGATATTGCAATCTGCATGTCCGGTGCTTCGCCACCATGAATGTCGTGCGCCCTCACAAACCTGCCCGAGACCGCCTCATGATTAAGGACTGGCACGGCGTCTGTGCTCAGGTCCGTCCCTGTAGCGTCGCTAAACCCAAGTGGCTGAGTTCTGTCTCCTGGGCTAGCTCCCGTGCATGTCACCTCCCATGGTCCTTGGTGCCTTGTTCTCGCATGAGCTAGTCAAGAGTGGATGAGTCAGGGCACACGACCCGGTGCCTTGCCACCGCGGGAGCAGCGCGCCGGTTGTCTTTCCTTGGGATTGTTGCATGAGAAGACTGGGCACAGCGTCTATGCTCGGGTCCATCCCTGCATCATCGATAAACCCAACGGCTGAGCTCTGTCTGTCGGGCCGGCCCCGTTCACGTCACCTCCTAGGGTCGTTGGTGTTTGGCCTTCTCAGGCGATGCCCTGCGGAGATTCACTCGGCGCAGGCCACCCCAACGTCTCGCATGATTCTTATAGGCACGCCGCACCAAAATTCAGGCACAACCCGCCTTGAGGTAGGGCCTCGTGAGTCCCGCGCTGGCTCATGAGTGCCCATATACACCTCCTCCATTCCTGCCGTGCTAGCCACGCATACGGACGGGGTTGTAGATGCCCCGGAGTCTCCCCCCGAGGGAACTCCCACCCACGCACCAGTGGAAGCCCCATGCTCCGCGCTGGCGGACGACACTGTCGAGGAGCGACTATGCCCACGCACCAGTGGAAGCCCCATGCTCCGCGCTGGCGGACGACACGGTCGTGGAGCGGCTATGCCCACGGAAGAGTGGAAGCACCATGCTCCGCACTGGTGAATAAACAATTGAGGGTGGCCCCCGTGGCCGCATCAACCTCAGGACAGCCTTTGGCTCTTCGCCCTGCAACACCTCACGACTTTCCCCTAGAGAGAACCGCGCGAAGGGTCTACACCCAGGCCACGCCTGGCGCACGCCACCTTACTTGGTCTTCTCGCGTCCCTCCTAGGCAAAAGCTGTTGAGCAAAGGTATCGAGGACTCCGGATTACCTTGTACGACTGCTCGTCTTTCCTTCATGGGGGTCGTCGTACGTCAACGGGGACCCCTGACGCGACTCAGGGGTCTCACTGGTCATATAGCCCCTCACCCCTTGGTCTCGTCCTGGTGATCCGGACGCCCCAACGGCGGTCGAGGTATGCGCGGGGCTGGGCCCTGCTGACGCCGAACATCGAGGTTGTTCGTACGTCAAGGGGGACCCCTGAGCATCGCACCTCAGGGGCGTCACTAGTCACGTAGCCCCTCGCCCCTTGGTCTCATCCTGGTGATCCGGATGCCCCAACGGCGGACGAGGTACGAGCAGGGCTGGGCCCTGCCGACGCAGAACGCTGAGGCAAACATGAAGGAAACCAAGCACGAAAGAGAAATCATGGAGTCCTAGCAAGTTATTACAAAACATAATGTTCCACGAGTTCAAACAGAAGTTCTCACGCCTCCGCGAGGCACGATGAATGTTGCAGGGTCAACTAGGAAGAAGCACCGCCATCGCCTTGGTGGCCGCCATCACTCGCCTTGGGAAGCCCATTGTCGATAACGCTCCCACCATCTTCGCCGCCGGCTTCTGCCGCCGCAGCTGCGGGGTCGGGAACGTAGAGGAACTTCCCGAGCAGGGCCTCCACCTACTTCTTCACGGCCTCGGCAGCAGCGGTGTGGGACTCAGGGGGCACCAGCTTGATTAGTGCGCTGAGGTTGAAGCCTGGGTCCTGGAGGTGGAGGTGGCTGAAGACGTGCGTTATGGCCGAAGTGAAGAGCGCCCCAGCGGCGACGCCCTCAAGTGCCTCAGCAAGCTTGGGCAGAAGCCCAGTAGGGCCATCCTCTGGAGTCGTCAGCGGTTTCTCGTACCCTCCTCCGTAAAGGGAGCGCAGCGCCTTACGAGACCTGAGTTCGGACGAGACCAAAGCTTCGCGTTCCACGGCCGCTGTTTTCTCAGCGGCGGCGAGGGTCTTCTCCCTGGCCTCCAGCTAGGCTGTCGCCTCAGAGACGAGCTGGGCATCGGACGCCTGCGCCTTGTCCACCTCCTCCTTCAGCTTTCCCAGGTGGTCCCGCTCCGCGGCTTGGTCCTTGGATGCCTGGGCCAGCTTGGCATCGCGGTCGGCGAGTGTTGCTTCGCGGGCCTTGAGCTCCTCCTCCTGCTGATGGAGCCGTTGGGTGTGGGTAGCCTGCACCTCGCGGAGAGCTTTCAGCTCAGCCTCCGCCTTGCCACAGCACTCCTTGGTGGAAGCCGCATCGGCCAGCGACGCGTCACGAGCCCTCGTGGCTTCATTGGCCTACCTCCTGCTCTCCGCGGCGGTGGCCTCGGCTCGGCTCTAGGCTGTTCGGGCGGACGCGTCGGCCTGGAGCCACCCCAAGATAAGCCCCATGCGCTCCCTCACCATGCACCCGTCGGCGTCATGGAGATCGGCCCGGATTTGGTCCAGCCCGTTGAAGGCATCCTCCAGAGCCCCGGGCCTGACAAGGCGGCCGCAATCCGCCAGCACAACGGCCTGGGGAAGAGGCGGCACCGGCGCGAGGACTGGTTTCGCCACAGCAGCAAGGCCAGCTCGAGGCTCTGGAGCCCCTGAACCCCCCGCGAGCACGACGGGGACGGGCGGCTCCGGAGCCTGCTGGCCCAAGGAGGCAGACTCCTCCTGAGGCTCCCCCACCGTACACTTTGGGGCCCGCTCCGTCGCAGGGAAGCGCGAGGCAACCTCCTCCACCTGAGCCAGGGCTACCCCAGCCGTGGTGAGCGGTGGCGCCTCCGAGGTCCTGGCTCCCTCCTTCCTCTTCTTCACCACGTTGTCCGTCCTGGTCACCAGGAAGGGAGCACTGTGAGCACAGGTATCGAGGGTGACAAACAAAGACAAGGCAAGATGCTTCCTCATCAGAGGCAATGTACGCCCTTTTCCGCACTGGGGCCAGGGCTCCCCCAACCCTCTTGGGCGCGGACCTCACCACGTCGTGAGCAGGGTGCACGGCGGCTGGCCTCGGTGGGGCATCGACGGTCGGCAAGGCGGAGGCGTCACCTCGAGGAGGTGGCACCGCCCCGCCCTTCTTCGGGGTCACTCGGCATAGCCCCCGCAGGGGAGTGGTCCCGGACCTCGTGACGACCCCGGCGGAGTGCGGGGATTCTGCGACGGGGGCTCGGCAGCGTCGTCATCGTCGGAGAGGCCGCGGAGAAGCTCACTCTGCGACGGAGGAGAGGTCTCCGCCCCGTCGTCCACGGTCTCCTCCAAGTCTTCCTCCCCCTTTTCCCCTGCGTCGCCACCAGAAGACACCAGCACCGGGGAGTTGGGGAGCTCCGGCGGCACGAGCCCTAGCTCGTTGAAGATGGGCATGGCGGCGACCAGCGCCGCCCTGTCAGCATGGTGGTACAGCGGGATGGAGGCCGCCGGGAGGTTTCCTTGGTCCCCCTCGAGCAAGGTGTTCAGGGCCTTACCCAGCTCCTCGCCCGTCAAGCTCCCTGGGCGCAGCTGGATGTCGTCCTCCGTGCCCTTGAACTCCCACATGGGGCACGTGTGCGCTTGGAGCAGGGCCAGGCGCTGCGTCAGGAACTCCTTGACAAGCATGGCCCCCGTCAGCGCCCCGGCCTTCAGGTCTGCCTTCATCTTCCTCAGGACCGGCGCCGCCCAGGGATCGGAGAGCTTCTCATGACCCCACCTCTCAAGCCGCGCGTGGTAACTCCAGGAGCTCGGTTGGCAACTCCAGCCGTGCGTGGAGGCCCTTGGCATCCATGAAGACCCACTTGCGCTGGAAGTTCTCCACCTTCTTCCCGGCCCTCATAAGAGGTTTGCCCTTGTGGACCGCGGCGAAGGATACGCAGCCGGAACGCTGGGTTGAATCATGCATCTGAAGATAGAAGAAATGGCGGAGAAGTGCGACAGAGGGCCTTACGCCCACGAACACCTCGCCGTAAAATGCGAAGATGGACAGGAGGAGGATGGAGTTGGGATGAAGATGTAGAGCATGGACCTAGTAGTGGTCGAGGACAGCAGTGAAGAACCCAGAGAAAGGCGGGATGAGCCCCGCGAAGACGCTGTGGCGGAAGAAGGGATAAGCCGTCCGCGACAAAGCCCCCTGCTCGGTGGTGCCGGTTAGGAGGATGGTCTCGCCCCATTTGTTGTCATCGCCCGCCGTCAGCGGGATGGCGGCGGCAAGGTGCCTCCCCTCGGTAACGGTGGATGTGCCGAGGGCTGGTGCAGGAGATGAGGAGGAGCTCACGACCGGCAAGGCAGATTTTGTATTCCCGGACGACATTCGCGGGATCTCGGAGGAAGAGCTCAGCTAGATCTGGAGGTGTTCTCGGTAGGAAGAAAGGGGATATGGAGCAATGCGAAGAGAAGGCAATGATGGCCGATCTGCATGCACCAGTCTTTTGTCAAGTCGCGTGGTTGCCGAGATGACATGGATAGGTGGAGACGCCCTCGTCCCATAAAGCGCCATGTGTCGGCTCGGTCCGCAGGCAATTGGGGCCCACAGTGCTTCGCCCTTGCCCTTTGGCTTCGCCTCGAAGCCATGTCCGAGCGTGCCTTGGGCGCGGGGGCTACTGTCGGCGTTCTGGGAACCAGGGTACCAGACTTGCCTACCTGCGGCCCACGGCGTGGCTCCATCGATGGCCTGGTACGGCCACTTTCAACAGCAACAAGACAAGACCCTCGCGAGGGGCCAAGCCTCGCGAGGCAGACAGCGCCAAGACCTCCTAAGGGAGCGGCCTTCCCAGGCTGCCTCTCGAGGAGCGGAGATTTCTATGCAGGTATCCAACCTCACGAGGTTGCGGTGACGCAAGCCATGAGGACCAAGGCTAGGCGGGCGCCAGTAGGCGCAGAAGAGCAGGTTTCCTCTTTGGTGCTAAGGAGGCAAGCGCAGGCGTGGGTTCCCGAGGAATCAGGCAAAGGTTTCCATTCTAGTGCAACAAGACCAAGACCGCCATGACGGCAGGACGGATGTCATCGCCGAGCCCACCTCGGCGTCACGACCAGAAGCTTTGCAGGCGAAGACCACCTTTCGTCCGGATAAGATGTACTACTTGTCGCATTTCAAATTGGCCACTGTGGGATCCCTTCCCGCCGTCGCTTTGGGGAAGAGGACCAAGGCCACTATAAGTATAGGTTAGCCACCACCATAGAGAGGAAGGACCGAATCGAACCCACCGGCATCCGATCCTTCCACCCTCACTAGAGCAGACCTCGCGAGGTTGTTCATCCCTTGTACTTGTTCATCCTCAGCCCCTCGTGAGGCAAATCCACCACAAAGCAGGAGTAGGGTCTTACACCGCAAGGTGGCCTGAACCTGGGTAAATTGCCGTGTCTATTTCCTTCCTTGATCCATCGAGCTAGGCCGTAGGGCGACAGGTTGGTTGGTTGGATAGGTTGAGTTCTTCACACACGCCCCAGAGTTCGAACCTTTCTTGGGTCTGCGTAGCCCTGAATCCGACACTTTCCTTCTTGGATGCGTACTCCGGGTACCATCGGATATTTGTGTCGAAGGTAAATGAAGAGAAAACCGCATTCATAACTCCGTGTGGCACGTACTGCTTTGTGCGTATGCCTTTCGGGTTAAAGAGCACTGGATCCACTTTTGCGAGGGCCGTACAGATTGGTTTCGACCCAGCTGCACAGAAACGTGGAATCTTATATGGATGATATAGTGGTCAAAACCAAGGATAGATCAACACTCATTCAAGACTTGGAAGAGACCTTTGAAAACTTGCGCAAGATCAATTTGAAGCTAAACCCCGAGACATGTGTGTTTGGTGTCCCATCCGGCAAGCTCCTTAGTTTCTTTGTGTCCCAACGGAGAATAGAGGCCAATCCCGACAAGATAAAAGCAATCAAGCAAATACAAGGGCCCAAGACTGTCAAGGAAGTAAGGCATTTGGCTAGATGCATTGCCGCGCTGAGTAGGTTCATCTCCAAGTCTGTCGAGCGCGCCTTCACTTTTTTCAAAATCTTGAAAAAGGCTGGCCCGATGAGGTGGACCCCGGAAGCAGAAGCAGCGTCGCAAGACCTAAAAACTTACCTTTCCACTTCTCCCAACTTAGTCACGCCTAAACCACAAGAGCCGTAGTTGCTATACTAAGCTGCAACGAATCAAGTGGTTAGTGCGGCGCTGGTGGCACAACGAGAAGTGGATGAGGAAGCAGCCGCGGCAACTGAACCCTCCGGAGATGAGGCCGAATCATCCGTGGCAGGACTTAACACAAACCAGGGGGAGGCGAGGCAAGCCAGCAAAGGCAATCCCAAGACCGCGCCAAGGAAGAAAGTGGTGCAGCGGCTAGTGTACTTTGTCAGCTCCCTGTTACAGAGGGCCAGGTCAAGGTACTCTGGAGTACAAAAGCTGATCTTTGGCCTTATCATGGCCTCGAGGAAGCTGCGCCACTACTTTCAAGCCCACGAGATCACAGTTGTCACCCATTTTCCACTACAGCACATATTGAGGAATCCCAAAGCCACCAACAGAATAGTCGAGTGGGCACCAGAGCTGTCAAGCTTAGGCTTAAAATATGAGAGCACCTCAACTATTCAGAGCAGGGCATTGGCGGAGTTCATTGTAGAATGGATGCCCACTCCAGACGAAGAAGTACCAGAGATAGTTCTCCCCGGCAAAGAGGTTCCTCAGGAGTGGATCATGTATTTTGATGGTCCTTTCTCACTGCAGGGCACCGGAGCCGGTGTGCTTCTTGTCACGCCCACCGAAGAGCATCTCGAGTATGTGGTTCAAATACACTTTCCCCGGGAGGAGGCCACCAACAACACTGCTGAGTATGAGGGGCTCCTTGCCGGACTTAGAATTGCAGTGGGGTTGGGAATCAAGAAACTGATTATCCGTGGAGACTCTCAACTCGTGGTGAGGCAAGTCAACAAAGATCATCAGAGTCCGTTGATGGAGGCATGTGTGGAAGAGGTGAGAAAGCTGGAAGAGCACTTTGATGGATTACAAGTGGAGCACGTGCCACATGCGGAAAATGGCATCGCTGATCACTTGTCAAAGTGCGCCGCGCAAAAGCTCCTGGTGGAACCAGGGACTTTGGTCCTCCATCTAACTCAGCCGTCCGTATCCCCTTCAACGATGGCCAGGAAAAGGAGAAAATTAAACTCCGACAAGCATTTCCCGGTAGGACTTCCCGAAACTGCTGGTAGAGAGGCTGCCGGGGACGACCTCGCTTTGGTTGGTGAGTAGCACCCTCCTGCAGAACCATAGGTTCTTGTGGTCGAGGTGAGCGCTCCCACGAATGAGGAGGTGCTTCAGTCCTTGTTGTCAAGCCACAGGCTCCAACTTGGGCGCAACACATAGTCCGTTTCCTTCAAATAGGAGAGTTTCCCGAAGAGCAAGAAGAAGGTGAAAATGTAGCCCGACAGTCCAATATGTACCAGTTTGTCAACGACACATTGTACAGAAAAAGGCCAAATGGTGTGAAATTGAAGTGCATTTGCTGGGAAGATGGGCTGAAGCTATTGGCAGAGATACACAGGGGTGTGTGTGGCTCTCACATTGGATCGAGAGCCCTAGTCGGAAAAGCCTTCTGGCAGGGTTTCTATTGGCCCCCCAGCCCTCCAGGATGCAACCGAACTAGTCACCAAGTGTGAAGCCTACCAGTTCCATTCCAAAAACATTCATCAACCAGCTCGAACTCTCCAGACGATCCCTTTATCCTGGCCATTCTCAGTCTGGGGGCTCGATATCTTGGGTCCCTTCCCCCATGCTTCCAGGGGATTTGAATTCTTGTACGTAGCAATCCACAAGTTTGCAAACTGGCCTGAGGTGGAGCCAGTGAGGAAGGTGATCGCACAATCAACTGTAAAGTTCTTGAAAGGATTGGTGTGCCGCTTTGGAGTACCCAATAGAGTGATTACCGATAACGGCACCCAGTTCACGAGCCGCACCTTTATGCGGTACATTCAATGCCCTGGAAGCAAGGTCTCCTTTGCCTCTGTTGCTCATCCGCGAAGCAATGGGTAAGCTGAGAGGATGAATGCTGAAGTGTTGCGCGGGCTCAAGATGAGGACTTTTGATAAGTTGCAAAAATGCAGAAAGCGCTGGATTGATGAGCTGCCGGTGGTTCTTTGGTCCCTCCGGACGATACCAAATTGAGCTACCGGCCAGACTCCCTTCTCCCTAGTGTATGGGGCAGAAGCAGTGCTCCCCACGGAACTCATATACGGGTCACCTTGAGTACTTGCCTACGACAAAGTAGAGCAAAAGCAGCTACGACATGACGATGCCATGCTCCTCGAGGAAGATTGCCTCCGGGCCGTTGTGCGTGCTGCACGCTACTAGCAAGCCCTGTGCAGCTATCATGGCCACAGGGTTCATGCCTGGAGCCTTGAGGAAGGCGACCTTATCCTTAGGCGCGTTCAGTCTGCCAAGGGTACACCAAAGTGGGAAGGCCCTTACCGGGTAGCACATGTCACCAGACTTGGCACAGTCCGTCTAGAGACCGAAGATGGCACCAAAATTCAAAACTCATGGAATATTTTGCATCTTCGTAAATTCTACCCGTAAGGAGCAGCTGCCGGGCTCAGCCCCTGGCAACCACCTTTGATACAAGCCTTGCCGCTGGGCATGTAACACTTTGTACAAAGCCAGGCGCAGACCCTGTGCAAAGATAATAAAACGAAGCACTCGCACCAAAGACTTGCATGCATGTTTCCTTGAGTATGATTTTGCTATGATAACCAATCCATTTAAGGAGCATCGTATGCTGCTATTTTCTCCCATATCCTATCAATAGGGCCCCTGCCGCGGATGAACTCCCCGAAGGGAAGAAGTGAGAGCGGCCTAGCATATCGGCCCCCGGCAGCTCCTTCTTGTCGGAGCGATAAAGAGGGCAGCAAACACAGATAAGTTTTCCTCCCCATCCACAAGTACATTCCTGTATGAAAAGCTTGTGCGTAGGAAAACCTTGTCGCCCTCAACATCTGTGCTTGCATTCTTTGATTCGAAGGTTTACTTCAGTCAGGATGGTTGCAGTAGCATTTTCAGGGGGATTCGCGAGGGGCCAGTTTCCTTCCACACTCCTAACCCGTCAGGACGGGTCCAGCGGCAACAACGGAAGGAACTGACAAGATGTCTCGCTGGCGAACCTTGTTTACTTGGAAGTATTGAGGGGCCATCCCTCATCATGGACATGATACATGCACAAGTACACAGCAGGAATTCCTTTTTTAATTAATACGCGGATAAACAAGTATAAACCATACATGGTACAAACATGGATGGAAGATTACATAATTTACGCTAAAGTTTGACAGATGCCTACATCTTTTAATATGAAAAAACTTAATGCCCCATAATGCCTTTCTTGTCCCTCTCCTCCTAGGAATTGCATCAAGGCGGAAAGAGGGCAAAAGGAGCGCCTGGGCAGAAGCCTAGCCTGACCCTGCCAAGGCCCGCGGGATGCAGCCTGACAAGATCGGGAGGGCAAGGACGAAGCGGGAAGGACAGAAGGAGTGGCTAGGCGATGCCCTAGTCACCACTGCCAGGACCAGAGGAACACGGTAGGTGGGACACTGGCAGGGAAGATGAAGCCGGAGTCCACGAGGAAGCCTGCCGGGGTCCAGCTGGAGGAGGCGAAGGCATCCACACCCAACGCCCCGGCAAATTGCTCTACCGAGGAGAAGGCCAGGTGCAGATGATGGTGCCGCTGGCGCCTAGCTGACGGTGACGGTGCGTCCAGCGCTCAGCTGGAGTCTGAGCCACCGTCCTCCTGCTCGGCGCTGTCGTTTTTGCCGTCAGTGTCCTCTTTCTCGTTATCGCTCGAGGAGGAGCTTTCGTCGTCGGTCGAGCTCTTCGCGCATCACCCTAAGCGAGCACCCGAGCGCTCGAAGACGTTGATGGAGAGCAGGTCGGCCTCCATTAATTTAAAATGGAGAACGTGCCCCTCCGCCAAGCTATGGGCACAAACAACGATTTTCCAGGCCACGCTGGAGAAGCATGACATGAGGTGCGGGGAACTCCACGTCCACCCGCATGTTGCGATTACAGCAACCCCTCATGTGTAATTTCAACCCATCTGGCTGTTCAACCTCCATTACCCTTGCAAAAGGAGTGGGCCCGCGCAGCCTCACAAGGAACTCCAACGCCGTGTCTCCGACATGGCCCTCTAGTAGAGTCGAAGCGGCTGGAGGGGGAGTGGCCGAGCCACCGCCGTGTCCTCCTCGGCCCCGAGCACCACGCCGGCCATGACCACGTCCTCCGGCTCTGCCTTGTGCACTGGATCCTGCCCCTGCGTCCGCAGTTGGGGCAGGGATACGGTGCCAAGAGGAAGCCCTTGTCGCTGCTGCTGGAGCTCGACCGCGCCCTCTTCCCCTCACCATGGTGGAAGAAGGGTACAAGAAGAAAGAAGAAAGGATGCATGGGTGAGCCCCTCCCGTCACCTCCGCACCTCCTTTTAAAGCGGAGCATGGCCGGGGGCTGGCTGTCACCACCCAGGAGGCAACCGACCCACTTCGCCTATCTGGTTCGCCTGCTTTACTGACAGCATCCAGATTCGCCAACCGCCCTCCTGCGCCAATCCGTGGCACCCTGCTTTCTTCCATGGCACTCATTCCCGCGCCCTACGCATCCGTTATCTACCCTGCATATTGCATGCAGTGTACGTGGTGGAAACGGCAGGCGTGGTCGGGAGAGTAAAATGGCAATTACCTCCTCCTCCCCCGGGGTCATGGGCGGGCACTTCAATTAACTTCCCATGAACATGGGCATCCCCTGGCCATTTACGTGGGTAACCCCATGGCGTTTGACATCACATGACTCGTGGGAAAACAGGGAATTGATTTGATTCCATGTTAATGAAGAAGAAAAGAAAATATTAAGGAAGACATGCATGGATCCCGCTGCGGCATGGTAGAAGCGCCCGCCTATGTATTTGTTAGGGCCTACCCCAACGATGCCCGGTAGCACGTATGGGCCAGGCCCGGGGGCTCGTGTCGGTGCAACAGACATCCGCGTTTGTTGACCGGACTCATACATAGGTGTGCTGATGATCATACATCCAGCACCAACATGTAACGCAAGGCCAAGCCAGAGAAATCGCTCTTCGTGAGATCAAGGAGCTTCTAGAAGACAAAGATTCTAAGGGAAGTATCCTTTGCTGGTCAGACAAAGCCGACAAG
Source organism: Thinopyrum elongatum (assembly GCA_011799875.1). Lineage (NCBI taxonomy): Eukaryota > Viridiplantae > Streptophyta > Magnoliopsida > Poales > Poaceae > Thinopyrum > Thinopyrum elongatum. The sequence goes on from CM022297.1 coordinate 681,847, forward strand.
GTTAATGCAGTAGACAAGAGCAGGACCAAGCGGCGCCAACCGCGTCTCTGGGACGGCCAGAGACCGAGGCACACACCCCTCCAAGAAGGACAGGCAAGCCCTGCCCCGGCAGGCACATGCCAGTTACCACCGCACCCACGACGCCAGTTACTTATCGATGCGGTGTCGAGCCCCCTAGGCGACTAAGTGGCTCTCACTAAGCACGTGGCGGTTTGGTGGAAGACAGATCACACCCATTTGACACGCGTCTAGGGGCGTGTCAAGATGATAAGCAGAAGTTGGCTAAGCGGCGATATAAGCTTCGGGGGGATGCATCCCCGCACGCCACCTAAGGTAGCATTTATGGCACTTTGTCCTAAGTGCCAGAGTTTGGCATTATAGCACTGTTGGCTATCTAATCACAAGATAATGTCTGTTTTGCCACTGTGGTTACCCCTTGAGCTATCAAAGGAGGTCCAAGGCAACCTAGAGAGGGATTCAGATCTTCTCAGACTTGTACTTGCGTAGCAGCTCTCCCCAAGGCCACCTTGCCAGGTTTGAGCGCTGTGGGTCTTCGTGTTTCTCCATCCAATCCACCAAAGCAGGAGTAGGGTTTTACGCTGCTCAGCGGACTGAACCTAGGTAAAAACCACTAGAGTCTCGTCGTCGTGCTGCCTCATGGCCTCCGCTCTTTGCGCAACATAACCTCCCCCCTGCCGAACCACAAAGTGGCCCTTGGCCCCATAGGTGATCGTGTCCACCCACGACACCGACCCATATGAACCCGCTTGAAGACTATCTACCCATATGCTTATCCCCCTTTTGTCACTGAATGACCAAAAAGGAATGAAGACATAGGATGTCTAAGCATTCCTCGGAGATGTTGGTGAAGATGTTGGGGCAGCCGGGTCGACGTTGGAGTTGGGTGGTGCAGTCGGGCCTGATACAACATCTTGATGCAATGAAGCCATAGCTGGTGAAGTGGCGTCGTCCTCCTCATTAATGACTCGAGCAACAACCGTTGGAGAAGATGATGAGTAGTCAGAGTCTACAATTGATGGTGTAGGACGCCAACTAGCGGATTCCAGAGGCTTGGAGTCAAACTTGAATCTTTCTGTGAAGCCATCTGCAGTGAGTTCGTCTTCAGAGCAAAGCAGAGTGAGGCTCTTCCAAGCACGCCGACAGGCTTCATGTGCAACAAATGAGTTCTTGGTGGAGAGGTTGCGAATACGATTGACATCCATAAGAAGACTTTGCATCTGACACTTCATCCAGAAGAAGACTCTATCATGCTTCTGATGAAGGGGAACTAGAAGTTCTCTGTCATCGAGGACACGAGACACTTCTGAGGCCTTTGAGGTACTGTGCTGGCAGTTCCATTAGTGTTAGCACGATGCGGCAGCCTAAGCTGTCCGACAAGTGGATCAGCAGCAGGTGTTATGGGATTTGGCACATGAACGGCTTCAAGTGGTGCCGAAAAGCTATGAAAAGCAGCATAGTCTTCCAGAGCTTGTTCCTTGGCAGGTTCGGGATAGATGGCTTCATGAGACATATCGACATCAGGCAAGAAGACAACATGGTTGCGCACTGAAGCTTCATAGTTGATCGAAGAGTGAAGCTTAATCAGCCACATTATCCATGGTGCATAGAATTTCTGGCCAAATAGATCAATGCCAGAAGCTGCCAGCTGCCTGATGAAGAAGTCATGAGTGTTGAAGCGGATGCCAACAGTGACACTTGGTTCTGCTTTGTCGGCTTTTATTTGTTTCTTTTTTCAGTTCCTCAAAGTAACAGCAAGTATCGGCAGGGGTTTTTCACCATCACAGGGTCACACTGATCTAAAATAAACTCAACAGGCCGGTATACATATCACGTAACTCTTAGATTTGCATGAACATTTTTTCATATTGTGGGACTCTTTGGCATGGTTTTGCGAGCCTTTGGTTTCTCTAGTGTAAATAATACGTTGCTTTTTGGAGACAATATCTGTTAGCATGGATGTTTATCCATTATTATCACCACTATATATGAGATATTGCGGAAATCTGGAGTGTTGCAACACTCAAAGTTTTGGTTGTTCTAATATATCTGCCCAAGGGGGGTTAGTAGTGGCTACATATTTTTTGTTCGCATTTACCAAGCTCAATTTTGTATTCCAATGGAATACATGAAACTATGATGCATAACGAATAATACTACTTGAATATAGTATGGCTAACTAAGATCAAATATGAGGACAATTCTATATATATATATCTGTGTGTGATGTGTGTGTGTGTGTCGGGGCGGGGACACGAAAATCCCAGAAACTAACCCCTCGTGTCATCACCAGCCCAGGATTACCATTACTGGTGGACACGTCCTTGTTATAGATTACCAAGCAATTACAAGAATTGGATACAAGACCATGAAGGTCTAATGATACAACAATGATCCTGGCGATGGATGACGGAGGTGACTTGTGGGTCTCCAACATCGATGGGGCTCCATTCCCACAAGAACGGCTGACCTGGATAATTCCTATCCCGCGTGGCTGCCATCCTAGGCTCCGCATGGATGTCATTGTGGTGTTTCTTGTAGAATTCCTGACCTGGCCAAGTAAATAGCCAGGGACAAGCCTGTGAGTACGTTTGAATGTACTCGCAAACATTATGAACACAAGATATACCGAATACAGCAGAAAAATATATATGATCATGATGAACCAAACTATATGCGTATGCTCATGCTGGAGTATATTAAATGCATTCTGACAGGAATTAAATCATGGCATGATAACATATTAGCATGTACAAATAAATGAATATATAAAAATGTTAGTGACAAACAAGGAAAGTTAAAGAAAAATAAAATAAAAGAAATGCCGGTCGGATGTCTAAAGTGACACCAAGGTAGGTCTTGAAGAGAAATCCCTAACGGGTATCCACAAGAGTAGTGGCGTGATAAACCGCCTAAGAACTCGAGGGACACCACGAAGAGGTCTTGAAAAGAAATGCCAGTCGGGTGTCAAAAAGTGACGCCACGTTCGGTCTTGAAAAGAAATGCCAATCGGGTATCCACAAGAGTAGTGGCGTGATAGACCGCCTGAGAACTCGAGGGACGCCACGGATTGGTCTTGAAATTAAAACCGAATGCCCGGGGTAGTCTAGCCTGCCCCTGAGACACTCAGGAAAATAAAATAAGAGAAACGGGTTAGTCCACAATAATATGCATAACCACAATAATATTAATATGCATAGCAATATATTCATGGTAGCATCAGGGTGACAATAAATAGCCTGCAAAATAATTGAGGCTCAATTTAATTATTTTCCTCCAAAGACGGACACTTAACCAACCCAGACTGTAGTCCTTAACCACGGACACGGCTATTCGAATAGGTTTAAACTCTGCAGAGGGTGTACTCTTTACCCACAAGTAAAGGATTTCTTCAGTCAACACCGTGGCTCTAACTAATTCCCATTACGATCTTTGGGTTGAAAACACACCTGACCAGCACACACCAGATTAACCATCCAGATGCCAAGAATCACCCAAAGCATCGTTCTAGAAAAACTCTAAGTCGGGGAGACAACAATCTCGAGTAGCATGGGATCACTATTAATACGCGCGAATTCCAAGGGGTGCTCCCCTCTCGGTCACAACCGGATACACCCATGCCCCCTGGCTCAATGACAGGATTTAGTCCATGATCGTGGAAACCCTCATCGTAGCCCTCTATGTGGTGTGTGCACGGAAAGGGGTTAACAACTTACTAAACCATACCCCACCTGTGGCAGGGACAAGTGGCAGCACGAATCAATTATGGGGGTTACCGGAACAAGACTCGATCTACGGTCAACTCAGGAGGTTAAGTTTTCCTGCAGTGGTTAGCACAATATATTCCTTGGTGATACCCAAGAGCATCACTACCCGGCATGTCCCAACAAGCCCTCACTGATCATTCTCGTCGCAACGAGGTTTCAGTATCACGGTCACTTTTCTCGTGCCTGATTCTTTCCTGCAGACTAGTCTGGACCAGCATGGGAATAACCATACTCACTCATACCACATTTTAAATGAAGAAAAAAATATTATCAAGGGACCATGCATGCGTAACTAGCCATATGCAAGTTTTATTGGAAATTCAACATATTCATAGTTCCACTATTCATGCAAACAATCAACCATGCGTCCATCATATCAATTGTTCAAGATGCTTGCCTTGAGCATGCAGAATTATTAGGTGCACTCCAAAAGTTTGAGAACTTTATCTTCCCTCCATTTCCTATTTTCAAAAATATTTAAATTACCACATATAGCAACAACAGTGCAAAACAGTTGTCTAGAAAATTTTGAAATAAATACTATAATAAACTAGATGAAAAATGAGAATTAACTAAAAAAGAATCAATTTATTTGGTGCTCAAATGAATTACATATGGAATTTCTAAAATGGGAAGAATAAAGAAAAGCACGATTTAATAGATCCAGTAGATACTAAACTTTAGGAAAATGTTCACCTAGTCTAGATAAATAGAACATGATTTTAGAAGTCTGTAGAAATTTGAATTATTAAATTTGGTTTTGAAATGATGTCTGCGGAATTATTGCAAAATTTTCTGAAAAGGAAAAGGGGAGAGGCAGAGGTGCGCCCTGGGCGCGGTTTAGACGTGTGGTGGCACTGGGCCGGCCTAGCCGATCAGCTGCGCGAGGGGACGGCCGATGTCGAAGACGTATTTACTGGAAATGCTTCCCTCGCGCGGAAACGGCTCCGAGGAGAACCCGTCTCCACTTATGGATGAGCTGGCGCGGCAATGGTCACCGACAGTGGGCCCCTCCTGGCCCACTGGTCAGGTTTGACTGGTCCTCGCCGCGCCCTTCTCTCCTCCAGAAACAGAGCGAGGGCTCCGGTGATCCTCGCCGGCGATTGGAGGCGCCCCTCGGCGAGCTGAGCTCATCATCAAGCTCAGGAGGTCTGGGCGGTCCTTCCGGTACTCGACAAGGGCCTAGGGATGGATGGAGTCGCCGACAGCTAGCTTTCCCGAGATGCTCTGGTGGAACCAAATTGGGGCTCTCGTCCATAGTTGATCCCAGGAAGAGTTGAGGTGCAGAATGCATCCACTGGATAAGTTGGGGTTCACGGATAAGAAATTGTTGGAAGAAAGGCTCTGGAGTCGTGGAATTTATCGAGGAGGTGGCAGCGGCCGAGAAGCTGTCGGAGATGAAAAAGATGGCCCATGCTGGTCGTCCTACTGCTTATGGGAGCTCACTGAGGGAGGAGGATGTGTGTTGGAGAGTTGGCGAGCTCGGGGTGGTCTTAAATAGGCGGGGGTGGTCGGTTCGCCACTTCTAGAGATAGATGAGGTAGCGGTGGCCATTATTGAGGGAGGAGAGGAAGGTAGCGAGGTCGGTGGTGGACGGCGGGGTTTGGTGAGGACAACGACGGCCGTAGTTAAGCCCCAGGTGAGATGGCTGGCTCGGGGTAGTGCCAGGTGTTCTAGACGGTGCCGTCCCCGAGTGGATTGCGGCGGCGGCCATTGATGGCGAGCTCAGTCGGTGGCGAGGTTGGTGGTGGTCGGTGGGGGTCAGCGAGGATGGTGGCCTGCCACAGTTATGGAGGAGTTCGCTGGGCGGCACAAAGGACTTGGGCGGTGGCATGGTCAGGACGGCAGCTACGGGCGGCGGCGACGAATGGCTCTGGACGTTGGTGGCCAGCGCTAGGGGCCAAGGAGGGGGTGCGGGGAGGCTTCAGCAGGTGCGGTTGATCAGTGAGGGGGTGTGGAGCGAGCCAGGGGAAGCAGTAGAGGGACGACAGCGGCTCGGGTGCCGTCGGGTGCAATGCGGGCGCTCTGGCCATGCTCTGGGCATGCACATCAGCAGCTCGACAAAATGAAAAGGCATACTAGGAGCATCTACTGATGATGCATTTTTACAAAATATCTGCCCTGGGTCTCGTAGAGATGAGGGACATGTTGGTTTGGTTAAATGAGCAAGTTTCAAACGGTGGTTTAGGAAGTTGCGAAATTCGGTCATGCTCATCAAAAATTCGAAATAATGCCAGGGCAATCTAGTGATCTTTTCTGAAAGTGAAAATTGGCAGGATGATGTCTCTTTGGACGATAAATATGTTGGTGGGGTTGGTTTGGCAAAAAGAGAAAATTCTCAATGGATGTTTTACTGAAATTCATTTCTGAACAGAAACTTGGAGAATTTATTTGGTGGACTAAAATGAAGTAATTGGAGCTGCTCTTATGGACTTAAGGTTTTGGTTGGAAGGACTATAAGTGGGAAAATTTTCAGAATTTTTGGAGCAAGAAAAATTAGGGTTGTAGTTATAACCTAGAAAATGGACAAAATGGAAAAGAGGGAGTTACACCCAAAACTTCCAAAAGACCAAGTTGGGTTTTTGCATAAAAGTGATCTGTAGGCATCACATGACCTCCCATAATTTTTGTGGAATTTAAAGGAATTATTTGAAATGGTTGTAGTGCAAGAGAAGCATTTAATGCATTGAAAAATGCCTTTAAAAGAATTGTTTTGGAGCAAATTTTATTCTGAAAATAATTCCTATTGTTATTAAAATACAATTGAAATGGTTTGAGAAAACTACCAAAGCCACAATATTATTTCCAAAATTTCTATATGGAGGGAAGAATTTTGAAAAACAGAAACAGAAAATGGTTCTGAAATTAATAAAAAAACTAGTAAAATTCAAAACTTTAATTCTGGCCAAATTTTATGTAGTAAAAACATGATTAAATTTTTGGGGTGTTACAAACTCTACCCCCCTTAAGGAAATCTCGTCCTCGAGATTTGTTAAGGGCGGAGGAACTAAATGCAAATCACAACAAACAATCATATGAAGAATGCAATCATAATAATGCACTTATGACAACGGCACACAATTAATTTACAAACTTACTACGCCATACAACCACTACTACAAAAATACAGGGAAACTGGGCCACTAAGGCTCGGCTACAAATTTGGTGGACTCAGTCCACCTCATTGATATCTAGTCGGGCGGGTCATGTAGATGTCGAGGCCTCGGCATGTGCTTCGGTGTCGGAGCTGACCGGGGTCGGATGGGGAGCTACAGGGCTGGGGTAGCGGCGGTGTCCCTCACGGGGTGTCGAGGTCACAGTCCCGTTGGAGTAGGTCTCCAAGAGACGACGGAGTTCTCCTAGGGAGGTGAGGGCATTGCCCGGATGGATAACAGGGGCAGACTCTGGGGGCTCGACTGGTCTCCCGAACAGCACTATTGGGGTGTCAGTGGCGTGTGCAGCTTCACTTCTCATCAGGGTCAGGAGAGCAAGCGTCCTGCGGTTGGCAATCAGATCAAGGGTGACCTGATCGAAGAGTGCCTCTCGTGCTCTCGGGTAGCGCACCAGATGCACTACGGCAGGATTCGTCTCATGGTCTCCGTTGGTGACTTGGGTCGGGCTACCATAGCTTTCACGACTAGGTTAGTATTAGAAAGAGCGGCAGTTAACCCTCGGCGATAGGTGTTGGCGTTGAACTACAGCTTCTCGGGCTTCAAGCTGGATGGCTTGGGGCTCGTCGGAAGTCGTCCTTCCGGTGAACCAGTAAGGGCGCTCCGATGTGATGCTCCTCCTGTAGATGTGCACCGTGGCCCAGAAGTGATGGATGGCATCACTCGCGTGCTCATGGTACACAACATACTTCAGTGGCTCTTCCATGCCAAAAGCTCACCGAGTAAGATTGGCGAGGATGGCTACAAAGCCTTCAAGCTCGACTGCGGTGGTCTCGTTGTGCATGATGGGACCAGGCATCTTGGGGTGTTGGATAATAGGTTGTGAGTGAAGGCTGTGATGTGCTGGTTTGGGGCAAGGCTTCTCTTATAAGCCAGCAGAGTCTTCCATCGCACGCTTGCGGATGGGACAACTTAGGTGTCGGCCACAGGCACACGGCCTAAGGACTAGGTTGATAGGTTGGGCACCAACTGTCAAAAAGATGTCGGCTGGCCACTGCGCAGACTATTGGATAGGATTGGCCTAACTGTGGACAGGAAAGGATGTGAATGGTGTGAAAACCTAGGGATATTAACCAGGCTAAGATAGGATTAGCCAATGGTCAGCCTGGCTCTGATACCAAGGCTGTCAGGGCGGGGACACGAAAATCTCAGAAATTAACCCCTCGTGTCATCACCAGCCCAGGATTACCGTTACTGGTGGACACGTCCTTGTTACAGATTACCAAGCAATTACAAGAATTGGAAACAAGACCATGAAGGTCTAATGATACAACAATGATCCTGGCGATGGATGACGGAGGTGACTCGTGGTTCTCCAATGTCGATGGGGCTCCATTCCCACAGGAACGGCTGACCTGGATAATTCCTATCCTGCGTGGCTGCCATCCTAGGCTCCGCACGGACGTCCTTGTGGTGTGCCTTGTAGAACTCCTGACCTGGCCAAGTAAATAGCCAGGGACAAGCCTGTGAGTATGTTTGAATGTACTCGCAAACATTATGAACACAAGATATACCGAATGCAGCAGAAAAAAAATATGATCATGATGAACCAAACTATATGCGTATGCTCATGCTGGACTATATTAAATGCATGCTGACAGGAATTAAATCATGGCATGATAACATATTAGCATGTACAAATAAATGAATATATAAAAATGTTAGTGATAAACAAGGAAAGTTAAAGAAAAATAAAATAAAAGAAATGTCAGTCTGATGTCTAAAGTGACACCACGGTAGGTCTTGAAGAGAAATGCCTAACGGGTATCCACAAGAGTAGTGGCGTGATAGACCGCCTGAGAACTCGAGGGATGCCACGAAGAGGTCTTGAAAAGAAATGCCAGTCGGGTGTCAAAAAGTGACGCCACGGTCGGTCTTGAAAAGAATTGTCAATCGGGTATCCACAAGAGTAGTGGCGTGATAGACCGCCTGAGAACTTGAGGGACACCACAGAGAGGTCTTGAAATTAAAACCGAATGCCCGGGGTAGTCTAGCCAGCCCCTGAGACACTCAGGAAAATAAAATAAGAGAAACGGGTTAGTCCACAATAATATGCATAACCACAATAATATTAATATGCATAGCAATATATTCATGGTAGCGTCAGGGTGACAATAAATATCCTGCAAAATAATTCAGGCTCAATTTAATTATTTTCCTCCAAAGAACGACACTAAGACCGACACTTGACCAACCTTGACGATAGTGCTTAACCGCGGACACGGCTATTCGAATAGGTTTAACCTCTACAGAGGGTGTACTCTTTACCCACAAGTAAAGGATTTCTTCAGCCAGCATCGTGGCTCTGAATAATTCCCATTACGGTCTTTGGATTGAAAACACACCTGACCAGCACACACCAGATTAACCGTCCAGATGGCAGGAATCACCCAAAGCATCGTTCAAGAAAAACTCTAAGTCGGGGAGACAACAATCTCGAGGAGCATGGGATCACTATTATTACGCGCGGATTCCAAGGGGTGCCCCCTCTCGGTTACAACCGGATACACCCATGCCCCCTGACTCAATGACAAGATTTAGTCCATGATCGTGGAAACCATCATCGTAGCCCTGTATGTGGTGTGTGCACGGAAAGGGGTTAACAACTTACTAAACCATACCCCACCTGTGGCAGGGACAAGTAGCAGCACGAATCAAGTATGGGGGTTACCGGAAAAACACTCGATCTACGGTCGACTCAGGAGGTTAAGTTTTCCTGTAGTTGTTAGCACAATATATTCCTTTGTGATACCCAACAACATCACCACCCAGCATGTCCCAACATGCCCTCACTGATCATTCTCGTCGCAACGAGGTTTCAGTATCACAGTCACTTTTCTCGTGACTGATTCTTTCCTACAGATTAGTCTGGACCAGCATGGGAATAACCATACTCACTCATACCTCATTTTAAATGAAGACAAAAATATTATAAAGGGACCATGCATGCATAACTAGCCATATGCAAGTTTTATTGGAAATTCAACATATTCATAGTTCCACTATTCATGCAAATAATCAACCATGCATCCACCATATCAAGTGTTCAAGATGCTTGCCTTGAGCATGCAGAATTATTAGGTGCACTCCAAAAGTTTGAGAATTTTATCTTCTCTCCATTTCCTATTTTCAAAAATATTTAAATTACCACATATAGCAACAACAGTGCTAAACAGCTGTCTGGAAAATTTTGAAATAAATACTACAATAAACTAGATGAAAAATGAGAATTAACTGAAATAGAATCAATTTATTTGAAGCTCAAATGAATTACTTATGGAATTTCTAAGATGGGAAGAATAAAGAAAAGGACTATTTAATAGATCCAGTAGATACTAAACTTTAGGAAAATGTTCACCTAGTCTAGATAAATAGAGCATGATTTTAGAAGTCTGTAGAAATTTGAATTATTAAATTTAGTTTTGAAATGATGTTTGCGGAATTATTGGAAAATTTTCTGAAAAGGAAAAGGGAAGAGGCAGAGGTCCGCCCTGGTCAGGATTGACTGGGCGCCCTGGTCAGGTTTGACTGGTCCTCGCCATGCCCTTCTCTCCTGCAGAAACAGGGCGAGGGCTCCGGCGATTCTCGCCGGCGATTGGAGGCGCCCCTCGGTGAGCTGAGCTCACCATCGAGCTCAGGAGGTCTAGGCGGTCCCTCCGGTACTCGACATGGGCCTAGGGATGGATGGAGTCGCCGACAGCGAGCTTTCCCGAGACGCTCCGACGGAGCCAAATTGGGGCTCTCGTCCATAGTTGATCCCAGGAAGAGTTGAGGTGCAGAATGTATCCACTGGATATGTTGGGGTTCACGGACAAGAAATTGTTGGAAGAAAGGCTCTGGAGTTGTGGAATTTTTCGAGGAGGTGGCGGTGGCCGAAGCTGTCGGAGATGAGGAAGCCGGCCGATCCTGGTCGTCCTACTGCTCATGGGAGCTCACTGAGGGAGGAGGAAGTGTATTCAAGACTGGGCGAGCTTGGGTGGTCTTAAATAGGCCGGGGAGGTCGGTTCGTCGCTTCTAGAGACAGATGAGGTAGCGGTGGCCATTATTGAGGTAGGGGAGGAAGGTAGCGAGGTCGGTGGTGGACGGCGGGGTTTGGTGAGGACAACGGTGGTCGTAGTTAAGCCCCAGGTGAGATGGCTGGCTTGGGGTAGTGCCAGGTGTTCTGGACGGTGCCATCCTCGAGTGGATTGCGGCGGTGGCCATTGATGGTGAGCTCAGTCGGTGGCGAGGTTGGTGGTGGTCGATGGGGGTCGGCGAGGAAGGTGGCCTGCCACAGTTATGGAAGGAGTTCGCTGGGCAGCACAGAGGACTTGGGCGATGGCGTGGTTAGGACGGCAGCTACGGGCGGCGGCGATGAATGGCTCTGGACGGTGGTGGCCGGTGCTAGGGGCCAAGGAGGGGGTGCGGGGAGGCTTCAGCAGGTGCGGTTGATCAGTGAGGGGGTGTGGACCGAGCCAGGGGAAGCAGCAGAGGGACGACAGGGGCTCGGGTGCCGTCGGGTAAAATGCGGGCGCTCTGGCCACGCTCTGGGCATGCATATCAGTAGCTCGATGAAATGAAAAGTCATACTAGGAGCATCTACTAATGATGCATTTTTACAAAATATCTGCCCTGTGTCTGGTAGAGATGAGGGACATGTTGGTTTGGTTAAATGAGAAAGTTTCAAATGGTGGTTTAGGAAGTTGCCAAATTCGGTCATGCTCACAACCTGTTTGAAATAATGCCAGGGCAATCTAGTGATCTTTTATGAAAGTGAAAATTGGCAGGATGATGTCTCTTTGGATGATAAATATGTTGGTGGGGTTGGTTTGGCAAAAAGAGAAAATTCTCAATGGAAGTTTTACTGAAATTCATTTCTGAACAGAAACTTGGAGAATTTTTTTGGTGGACTAAAATGAAGTAATTGGAGCTGATCTTATGGACTTAAGATTTTGGTTGGAAGGACTATAAGTGGGAAAATTTTCAGAAATTTTGGAGCAAGAAAAATTAGGGTTGTAGTTATAACCTAGAGAATGGACAAAATGGGAAAGAGGGAGTTACACCCAAAACTTCCAAAAGACCAAGTTGGGTTTTTGCATAAAAGTGATATGTAGCCATCACATGAACTCCCATAATTTTTGTCGAATTTAAAGGAATTATTTGAAATGGTTGTAGTGCAACAGAAGCATTTAATGAATTGAAAAATGCCTTTAAAAGAATTGTTTTGGAGCAAATTTTATTCTAAAAATAATTCCTACTGTTATAAAAATATAATTGAAATGGTTTGAGAAAACTACCAAAGCCATAATATTATTTCCAAAATTTCTATATGAAGGGAAGAATTTTGAAAAACAGAAACAAAAAATGGTTCTGAAATTAATACAAGACCTAGTAAAATTCAAAATTTTAATTCTGGCCAAATTTTATTTAGTAAAAACATGATTAAATTTTTGGGGTGTTACGGTGTGTTACCCCCCATCGTACCCTCTATCCTAGCCATCCATTTTTGCATCAACATTCTTGTGTCAGCTCATATCTCATATACATGCTAGAGTCTCGCTATAAATCAAGTATTTGAACTTGACGACGAGGGCATAGTTTAACTTGCTCGTTTCTTGAGGTTTGACGTCTGTTAATTTCCAAGATCTACTTACTGGAATTTGTACAGTTAAAGAGAGAGGCGCGGTATCCTTTGTTCTTTGACCGCCATATGGATGCGTGAACTCAAACAATATGAGGGGAAAGCTAAAATAACTGAGGACATGAATTTAAAAAATCCACATATAGGAATGTAATTGAGATAGTAATTAGTATGCAATATGCAAGCATAATTGAAAAGATATTTGTGGACACACCCGGAACCGGAGAATTCATAGAGGCGTCAGGTGTCGGAGAAGAGGACCACTCCTACCTGGGCATCACAGAGGATGCCCTGTTCCTTGGCCTTCTTGAACAGCCCGCTCTTCCTCTTAGAGAAGGTCACCTGTCGGCTTGTGTGGTTATCGATCTTCTCGATCACTGTCTTTCCATTTACCATGATGCCATCCTGGACTAAGCAATAAGCATGGCCACCGGCGTTTTACCGGAGACTTTTCTCTGCCTACCTCCGCACTGATTGATAGACAGGGAGAGAGAAAGCGGTGGGAGACAGAGTAAATGAATAGAATGGTTGCGTTGGCAAGTGCTTCTACCTAGTATTACCTATCAGGGAATCTTCAATAGTTGTAACATAGTTGTTGGTAGATTTTGCCACATAGGATTTTTTATAATATGTCATATAATAAATAAGGAAAGAGAGTGAGGTTGTATGTACATGAACCAACAACCCTTGCAAAAGCTCCAATGTAAAATGAGAGAGCACCTTATTTAAAATCTCACATCCTATTGGACAAACTAGATAAAACCTATTGGAGTAATTATATATTAAGATGATGTTTGATGACATGGCATATTTTACCAACAAGCTAACATACAAGCCGTTGGAGATGCCCTCAGTAGTTGTGCCGAACGACTTCTCTCATGAACTACGTATCGGCAACTAACACGTGTAAGCATGGACCGAGTAGTTATACTAGCTATAGATACATGGAAGCCATAACCTACTCCTGGAAGTCTTGGTGGCGTTCCAGTTTGACTTTTTCAGTAGTGTAAGAAGGTGTGACATCCCCGACTCAATCGTACACTAATCATACATGCAAATTTGTACGATCAAGATCAGGGACTCACAGAAAGATATCACAACACAACTCTAGACACACATTAAAATAATACAAGCTTTATATTACAAGCCAGGGGCCTCGAGGGCTCGAATACATTAGTTCGATACACAAGCGTCAGCAGAAGCAACAATATCTGAGTACAGACATAAATTAAACAAGACTGCCTTAAGAAGACAAGCACAAACAAGATACAGATCGAAAAGGCAAGGCCTCCTTCATGGGACCTCCTAACTCCTCCTGGTCGTTGGCGGTCTCCACGTAGTAGTAGTCAACGGGGTGGCATATGGCTCCTGGGATCCACCAACTGGCCGCAACAACCGGAAAGAAGAAAGAAGGGGGTGATAACCCACAAGTATAGGGGATCGCATCAGTTTTCGAGGGTAGAGTATTCAACCCAAATTTATAGATTCCACACAAGGGAAGCCAAAGAATATTTGCAAGTATTAGCAGTTGAGTTGTCAATTCAACCACACATGGAGATTAAGTATCTGCGGTAAAGTGATCAGTAGCATAGTAATATGATAGATTTGATAGCAGTGGTAATAGTAACAGTAGCAGTAACAGTGAGAGCAATGATTTTATAGCAGGTGTAACAGTAACAGCAGTAGTAGTAACTTTGCAAGAACAATATGAGGAAAATTCGTAGGCATTTGATCGGTGAATTCGTTGAATGATATTCATCATATAACATTCATAACCTAGGGCGATACAAAACTAGCTCCAGTTCATAAATATAATGTAGGCATGTATTCCGTAAATAAATAGTCATGCGTGCTTATGGAAAAGAACTTGCATGACATCTTTTGTACTACCCTCCCGTGGCAGCGGCGTCCATAAGGAAACTAAGGGATATTAAGGCCTCCTTTTAATAAAAAACCGGAACAAAGCATTAACACATTGTGAATACATGAACTCCTCAAACTACGGTCATCACCGGAATGTAACCCAATTACTGTCACCCTGGGGTTTACGGATCATAACACGTAATAGGTGAATATGACTTGCAAGATCGGATCTAGAACTTAGATATAATGGTGAAAACATAAATGGTTCAGATATGAAATCATGGCACTCGGGCCCTAGTTACAAGCATTAAGCATAGCAAAGTCATAACAACATCAATCTCAGAACATAGTGGATACTAGGGATCAAGCCCTAACAAAAATAACTTGATTACATGATGAATCTCATCCAACTCCCCACCGACCAGCGAGCCTACGAAGGAATTACTCACTCCCGGTGGGGACCATCATGGATTTGGCGATGAAGGAGGGTTGGTGGTGACGAAGACTAAAGATTCCCCTCTCCGGAGCCCCGAACGGGCTCCACTCCTGGCCTCCCAATGAAGAATAGGAGCTGGCGGCAGCTCAGTATCGTAAAACGCGATGAAACTTCCTCTCCCATTTTTTCTGAAAAAAGGATTTTATAGTGCTGGAATTAGGGTCTGCGGGGCCACGAGGTGGGCACAACGCAGCAGGGCGCGCCAGAGGGAGGGGGCGCGCCCTGGTGTATCGCGCCCAACAAGGGCACCCCCTCTGTGGTTCTTGGTCCCAGTATTTTTTATTTATTCTAAAATAAATCTGCAAAAAGGTTTGTTCCAATCCAAGAACTTTTATTTCTGTACAAAAACAATAGCATGGTAGTTATGCTGAAAACAGCGTCAGTCCGGGTTAGTTTCATTCAAATCATGCAAATTAGAGTCCAAAACAAGAGCAAAAGCGTTCGGAAAAGTACATACGATGGAGACGTATCAACTCCCACAAGCTTAAACCTTTGGTTGTCCTCAAGTAATTCAATTGATAAATTGAAAGTGAAAAAGAAAAACTTTTACGAACTCTTTTGTTCTTGTTTACATAAATAAGCTTAAGTAGCACCCAAGTTTTCAGCAAAGATCATGACTAACCATGTCGACCATAACTCTTAGCAATTATATTAACTCATATCAATGGCAAAATCAACTAGAGAGCAATAATAGGATATATCAAATGCCAACAATTTGTCAAAACAATCATGATATAATATTACAACAGTGGTATCTCGCTAGCCCATTCCGAGACCGCAAAACATAAATGCAGAGCACCACCAAAGTTCAAGCAGCGACTAAACATTGTAATTCATGGTAGAACAGATCTAGTCATGATGTATTCAACACTAACTATACACAATGCATGAGGATGACAATAGTGCTCTCAGATCTGGCGCTTGTTTGAGAAGATGATGACTCAACATAAAATTAAATAGATAGTCTGTTCGCAGAGGGAAGCAGGGATTTGCTGAGGTGCCAGAGCTCAAAGCTTAAAACAGAGATAAATATAATTTTGGGAGGTACACCCTTCCTGTCAATGTTATGACCAAGAGTTATCAATATCTTTCATGCTAAACACATTAGTGGTGGTTGCTAAGCGGTAAAAGTAAAAGTTTACTCCCCCTCCACCAACAAACACACTCCACAACGAGTCGAATCCACGGGTACCATCCGTACCAACATCAGTCCTGGGGAAGTTTTGTTTAATTATTTGCAATTTTTTAATTCGGGACTGGGCATCCCTATTACCACCCCTCTCGTGCAAGGAAGAGTGAATAAAAACTCATCATGAAAATAACCCGCTTAGCATGGAAGATACTGACCACCCCCTGTCGCTCCATGAGCGGTCCGGGCACACAATACAGGTGTTCATTTGAAACTTTAGAGGTGGCACATGCAACTTTACTTGGAACGGTAGGTTAATATAGCATATAGGTAGATATGGTGGACTCATCTCTCATAACTTTGGGTTTTAGGATTTTGATGCACAAGCCGTATTCCCGCTTAGTACAGGCGAAGGCTAGCAAATAGGTTGAGAAGCGGCCAGCTAGAGAGCGAAAACGGTCATGAACATGCGTTATGCATAATTAACATTGAATACTAGCATGAGTAGGATATGAACACCATGAACATAAATATCGTAGAGGCTATGTTTTGTTTTTATTCAACTACATGCATGAACATGTGCCAAGTCAAGCCACTTGAAACATTTAGAGGAGGATACCATATCATCATACTACATCACAATTATTTTAATGCATGTTGACATTCAAGATAAATCATTATCCACTCCTAGCTACTTAAGCATGGCATGAGGAACTATAATCTCTAATTGTCATTGCAAACATGTTTGATCATAATAAGTTGAATCATGGATACTAGGTTAAACTTATTTTCAAAAATAGAAAAATTTGAGTTCATACCTGTTTCTCTCTGCCACAGTCAATTCATCAAATATCGTCATTATTGCCTTTCACTTGCACGAACGAATGAGATGAAAATAATAATAGTGCAAGAGTGTCGTGGACTAAGCTGGAATCTACAAACATTTTATTCAAAAGGAGAAGACAAAGTAATTTGAGCTCTTTGTTAGATCAACAATAATACATATGAGAGCGATTCAACATTTTCATCGTGGTCTTCTCCTTGGTACGACTCACTAAAAAGAAAAGAATTTCAGAGAAACACACTGAATTTTTTTTGGAGTTTTTAGTTTTTCTTGAAGAAAGCAAATTAAAGAAGGGAAAACAAAAACGAGAAAAAATATTTACACGGGAAAGCTCCCAATAGGCAAAAGAAGAACATGGAAATCTTTTTGGGTTTTCTTTTTGACATTACAACTAATTTAAGCTAGAAAGAAAAACCGAAAAGAAGCAAGAAATATTTTTGGGTTTTTCTCAAAGTTTTTCAAACACACAAGAAGAAAGCAAGAAAATAAATCTAGCTTGGATAATACAATGAAAAAGTGTGGACACCGACAACTGGAATGAAATGTGTGAATGTAATGTAGGTGGAAATACGTACTCTCCCAAGCTTAGACTTTTGGCCTAGCTTGGTAACCACCATCCATAGTAGCCATCCGGTGACATGTCGAAGTGCTGTGGCGGTGGCACCTGAGCGTCCCACTCGTGAGGCTCCTACTCTACCACTGCCTGGTCGTTCCGGTAGCCAATGATGTCCTCTGGAATGACCCTGTATCCGTCCCTGGCAATAGAATCAAACAAAGCAGGTGCAGGTAGCGGCATAATATCACGGGTCTCCACACTGAACACTAAGGTATAGTGAATGTTATGAAATGAATCAGCGGCATCAATAAACTAGTGATACTCCATCGCCTGGTGATCTAGATAAACTCGGGACAAAGGATAATCATGTTGGCGTATTTGAACATTAAAGTGACTCGCTAAGCGAGTAGCATAAATACCACCATGAATTTTTCCCTTAGTTCTGTTAAGGTGTAGACGACGTACAATAATAGCCCATAGGCTATAGGTCTGATCATTGTAGAGTGCATGGCGTAAAATGGCGAAGTCGGGGGCACTGAGTGCACTGACCTTCTCTCTAGCAGTTAAACACTTCGCGATGAATAAAACAAAGTAGCGCATAGAAGGAAACTGCAAACTAACGGCGATGACACTCGACACGCCTCTCTCATCCCCCACTGTCAAAGTGCGATAAAAGTCCTCAAACTCTAAAGGTCTAGGCTCTCCTAATTCCTCGTCAGAGGGAATCAGACATATGTCACAAAAGTCAGTGAGTGATATCTGATGAGGTTCAGCATATAAGTTAAATCGCACTTTAGGAGGATTATTCCTACTCAGAAAATGAAAGCTTTGCACAAAGGATTTAGTGAGGAGGTGGTGCTGATCACACTCATCTGCGATGAAGTCGGTCAGCCCGGCATTCGCCAAAAATTGCGCAAACTCTTGATGGAACCCGGCCTCCAACATGAATGCATTATGCGGCCATTCCCATGGTCGCACTTCCGCCATTATCCGAGTGTGGAGGTCATTGTCCGATGATTCCCCGATGACTCCCTTAGCATTCTTGTTGGAGGAAAACTTTCTGAATATACTCATCTTATTCCTATGAATAAATTTCTCAAATTTTTAGTCCACAAAATTTTGTCAAGCAAACTTCACAAGATGGATAGCAACTACTCATAAGGGCGCACAGAGGCCATATCAAGCATTCAAACTACATAGAACACTAAGAATTCAACGTGCAAGCTCATCTACAGCAGCACCAAGAGTAGCTAATTATTCAAAATACAAACCACTAAAGCAAAAACTAATTGGAGCAACGGAGGAGCCACATACCAAGTAGCAATCCCCCAAAACAGTTTCTGAAACGGTGCTTCGAGCAAAGAGATCAAAATCCATGGGTTTGAGAGCAAGAACATGTAACACCCCAAAAATTTAATAATGTTTTTACTAAATAAAATTTGGCCAGAATTAAAATTTTGAATTTTTGCTAGGTCTTTTATTAATTTCAGAACCATTTTCTGTTTCTATTTTTTTCAAAATTCTTCCCTCCATATAGCAAGTTTTGGAAATAATATTGTGGCTACGGTAGTTCTCTTAAAACATTTCAATTATAGTTTAATAACAGTAAGAATTATTTTCAGAATAAAATTTGCCTCTAAACAATTCTTTTAACAGCTATTTCAATATTTTAAATGCCTCTGTTGCACTACAACTTCTTTAAATAATTCTTTCAAAATTCCACAAAAATTATGAGGGATCATGTGATGTCCACAGATCACTTTTATACAAAAACCCAACTTGGTCTTTTGGAAATTTTGAGTGAAACAACCTCCTTTCATTTCTGTCCTATTTTTGAGTTTCAACTGCAACCCTAATTTTTCTTACTCCAAAAATTCTGAAATTTTTCCCACTTATAGTCCTTCCAACCAAACCCTCAAGTCCAAAATTTTAGCTCCATTGGAATCTTTTTAGTTCACCAAATATTCCTCTGAAATTTCTGTCCAGAACTGAAATTCTTGTAAACTTGCACTAACAAGTTTTCACTTTCCACAAACTAACTCCACCAACATTTCTATCATCCAATGAGACACCATTCTGCCAAATATCACCATCTTAGGAATCTTGTAGATGGCCCTAGCATTCTGTTGAACACATCATGAGCATGACAGAATTTGGCATCCTCTTCGAACTTCATATGAAACATGATCATCTTGCCAAAGCAACATGTCCATCATCACCCCCACCCACGCTAGAATCACTCTGTTAATTTTTAGTTCATTTGGATCACTCTAGATGCCATTGGCATTTCAACGAGCAACTGGTGAGCACGTCCAGTGCGCGAGCAAAGTGCAGTTACTGCACCGCCGGCACCCGAGTGCTGTCACTCCCCAGCTCCTCCCCTCGACCGTCCTGATCCATCCCTGGATCATCGGGTCACCCAGGAATCCCGCCGACACCCGGGCTTGGCCGTTAGCACCGTCCACCGCCACCATTCACCACCGCCCGACGCTGCCTTCCCCGCCACGGCTCTGTCGAGACGCGTGCTCGCTCCCTTGCCAGCCAGCGTGTCCAGGGCGTAAATGCGGACGGCCAACACCGCATATACCGCGCTGACCTCGCCACCATCCCCCACCAGCCAAGCAACGGCCTCAACTACCGCCGTAATGGCCACCGCCATCGAGCCTTCGTCGGGAAGCCATGAAACCGACTTCACCTGGCCTATTAAAAACCCCTCGGGCTCGTCCCTCTCGTCGGCACCACTTCCCCCTCCTCCCACAAGCCCCCCAAATGCAGCCTGGCCAGGAGGGGTCATCTTCTTCCTCTCCGACACCCACTCCGTCGCCATTCCTCGGACGATTCCGAGCCAACTACGGCTTCCCTCTCTCCACTTTCTAATACAGTAGCTTCCCCTTGACCCCATGGTTCCTTTCCACCCCTCAATTTCACCAGAGAAGCAACATGGGCGAAAGCCCTCTTCCGTCCGACGCCATCGACCGCGGGAAACCTCACCGCCGGCGACCCGGTGACCTCTGGTGGTCAAGGCACAGCTCACCGGGGTCGCCTCAGTGAGGGGAGTACGCCCATGTGCTTGGACCTTCTAGTGGCTCCGCTGTTCGCCGGCAAGGGTCGCCGGAGGCCGCGCCGTGTTAGGCCGGAGGAGAGGACGCGGGGTGGACCTGGTCAAACCCGACAGTCGGGTCCCACCCGTCAGCCTCACCTCTCTCTCCCTCTGTCGGCGCGGTTGGGCCAGTCCAACAGTCACGGCCCAGCAGCACCAGCAGTTCCGGCCCACGAGCGCCAGACGATTAAATTCCACCCAGAGCGCGCCTTTGCCTTTGTTCTTTTTCTTTTCAGTAGTTTTCAAATATTCCACAGTCTTTATTTCAAATCGAAATCCAATTATTCCAATTTCTAAATACTCCTAAAATTATCCTCCAATAATTCTGCTAGGGTGAACATTTTTACCGAACTCTGTTTCCACTGGATATTTTAAATATTCTATTTCTCTAATTATTTCAACTTAGAAATTCCACAAGTAATTCATATTAACTCCAAATGAATTGAATCTTTTTCTGTTATTTCTTTTTTTTCATCTAGATTATTTTGGTATTTATTTCAAAAATTTCCAAACAACTTTTTAGTATTGTTTTCGAATTATGTGGTAATTGCTATAATCTTCAAAATAGGAAAATGGAGGGAAGAAAGTTTTCAAAATTTTGGAGTGCAACCAACACCCCTGCATGCTCAAGGCAAGCATCTTGAACACTTGATATGGTGAATTGCACAGTTGTTTGTTTGCGAGAATAATTGCATCATGAATATGTTGAATTCAAATAAAACTGGTATATGGCTATTTTTGCATGATAGATTCCTTAACAATATTTTGTCTCTGTTTAAGCATGAATTATGTGTGAGCATGGTTATTTTCACATGACACATCTGCCATGTTGGTTCTGACTAAATTGCAGGAAAGAATCAGTCACGAGTAAAGTGACCATGAGACTGAAATTTCTCGTGGTGACGAGAATGATCAGTAAGGGCATGTGCTAACCACTGTAGGAAAACTTAACCTCCTGAGTCGACCGTAGATCGGGTCTTGTTCCAGTAACCCCCATACTTGATTCGTGCTGCCACTTGTCCCTGCCACAGGTGGGGTATGGTTCAGTAAGTTGTTAACCCCTTTCCGTGCACACACCACATAGAGGGCTACGATGAGGGTTTCCATGTTGGTGGACTAAATCCTGTTATCGGGTCAGGGGGCATGGGTGTTTCCAGTTGTGACTGAGAGGGGGGCACCCCTTGTAATCCGCGCGTATTAATAGTGATCCCATGCAGGACGTTGGTCTCTCCGTCTCAGAGTTATTCTGGAACAAAGCTTTGGGTGATTCCAACATCTGGAAAGTTAATCTGGTGTGTGCTGGTTAGGTGTGTTTTCATCCCAAAGACCGTAATGGGAATTAGTCAGTGTCACCGTACTGACTAAAGAAATCCTTTACTTGTGGGTAAAGAGTACACCCTCTGCAGAGTTTAAACCTATTCGAATAGCCGTGTCCGCGGTTAAGGGCTACAGTCTGGGTTGGTCAAGTGTCGGTCTTAGTGTCGGTTTTCGGAGGAAAATAATTAAATTGAGCCTGAATTATTTTGCAAGATAATTGTTGTCACCCTGATGCTACCATGAATATTTTATGCATGTTAAATATTATTATGGTTATGCATATTATTGAGGACTAACCCGTTTCTCTTATTTCGAATTTCCTGGGTGTCTCAGGGGCTGGCTAGACTACCCCGGGCACTCAACTTTATTTTCAAGACCTCTTGTGGCGTCTCTCGAGTTAACAGGCGGTTTATCACGCCACTACTCTTGTGAACACCCGACTGGCATTTCTCTTCAAGTCCGACCGTGGCGTCACTTGAAACCTGACTGGCATTTCTTTTCAAGACCTCTCGTGGCGTCGCCTGAGTTCTCGGATGGTCCTGTCTCGTCCGATTTCTCTTTTAGACACCCGTTTGGCATTTCTCTTCAAGACCTACCGTGGTGTCATTTTAGACATCCGACCGGCATTTCATTTATTTTATTTTCCTTTAACTTTCCTTGTTTATCACTAATATTTTATATATCCAGTTATTTGCACATGCTAGTATGTTATCATGCCATGATTTGATTCCTGACAGCATGCCTTTAAGTCCATCATGAGCATATGCATATAGTGTGGTTCATCATGATCATATAATTTAATTGTTGCATTCGGTATATCTTTTGTTCATGATGGTTGTGAGTACATTCAAACATACTCACAGGCTTGTCCCTGGATATTTACTTGGCTAGGTCAGGAGTTCTACGTGGAGTACCACAGCGATATCCGTGCGGAGCCTAGGATTAGCGGCCACGCGGATAGGAGTTACCCGGGTCAGCTGTTCCTGTGGGAATGGAGCCCCATCGACGTTGGAGAACCACGAGTCATTTCCATCAATCACCACCAGAGTCACTGTTGTATCATTAGACCTTTATGGTCTTGTATCCAATTCTTGTAATTGCTTGGTAATCTGTAACAAGGACGTGTCCACCAGTAACGGTAATCCTGGGCTGGTGATGACACGAGGGGTTAATTTCTGGGAAATCGTGTCCCGGCCCCGACAGAACATGAGATAGAGCTATGGTGATTTTTTTCTGAAGGTAGGAGATGGCATGGGCTAAAGAGGTAAGTGAGGGGACCCACGTGGGGATCACAACCCTCCAGGGCTTGCCTGGGGTTGCTGGCGCGCCCTGGTGTATTGTGGTCACCAGGGGCACCTGAGGGAGTCCTGGATTAAGGGGTCCTCGGGCCGTCGACCTACTACATATGGGCCGAACTGATGAGCCACTATGGGGCCAAGCTAAAGTGCGAACCCGTGACCGGACAGGAGAGATTCGGAGTCGTGGTGTGCCCTCCATGTCAAGATTAGCGTGATCTTTCCTTCATTGTAACGGATTACATGTAACCCAAACCCTACTGGTGTCTATATAAACCAAGGGATTTAGTCTTTAGGGCTAGAGCAACATCCATTACTGCATCAACCTAGTGTTTAGCTCGCCTGATCTCGAGGTAGATCGACTCTGTAACCATATCATACATCAAATACAATCAAGCAGGACGTAGGGTTTTACCTCTTCGAGAGGACCCGAACCTGGGTAAACACCATGTTCATCGTCCCTTGTTCCCCATCGATCCTAGATCCATGGCTCGGGACCCCCTACCCGAGATCCGCTGGTTTTGACACGGACATTGGTCCTTTCATTGAGAGTTTCGCTGCGGATCACCAAAGGATTGATGGCTCAACCATTCGTGGGAAACCCCACCAACGCTAGGGATATCTTCGTCCCCGGCTAGATTTTTACGTTCGGCCGCATCACTTTTCGTGCCGACCTCACCGGTCGTTTAAATCCGGTTGAAAACCTCACCGCCGATTGTGAAGCCGGCCACCGGAACTTAGAGTCCGGTGCCAGCCCTCGGCGAAGCCCCGCTTCCGAAGAACCCGCTGAGCCCGATGCCTTGACCTCGGATTCAGTGGATGTAAAGGGAGCCGACGCAACCCGGGATCTGGCCCTAAAGCTAGATCCCATCAAAGTATCCGAAGAACATCCCGCCGAACATCCAGGAGGCATGCCCCCGACGGGAACCTCTTCGGTAAACGACCTTTTGGATCGATTCCTAGCTATGGGAATCTCCGTCAGTAGGCCTACAACCATCAACCAGATCGGGCTTAAACCTGACAACACAGAGATCCACATCCTGCCCATCACTCACCTCGTTGCTACCATTGAAGAAAGGGCGAAGGGATCGCGATCTCCAAAGCTTATGACAGTATACACCCGGCTCTCTAGCCCGGATACGGACACCCGTCAAGATAAGAGTTCAGACTCAGCCTATGATATTGGATCGGACCTTGAGTCAGCCCAACCACATACAGGCATACGCCCGAAGACTACGCTATTAGACCTGGATATAGCCAAGCCTCAACTCACCGCTGTCGATGCCCCGGACTCACAGAAGACGGGATCGCCAAAAAATTTCCCACCAACCTCCCACGCCGAATATTGTCCAGATGCGGGAGGACCGGACGTATGGGACCTGATGTACGGCAAGCAGCAGCCCAAAGAAACAGTCCATCATTACTTGTCCAGATTTCTCCTGGTCAAAAACAAGATATTGGACTGCCGTGACGAAGAAATTATTGAAGCCTTCCGATTCAATTGCCGGGACGCAGGGATCTTAAATTCCCTCGCCTGCCGCCGCATGCAAATTTTGCAGAATTATCGGACATGGTACGCAAATATTGCGCCATGGAAAGAACCTGGAGGTTACAGCAAATGCGCAGGGAGTCAGTCCCTGCCCCGCAGCCCAGGAAAGCCCAAGAAAGGCAGGGATATGCGAGAGGTTCGCTCGAGCACGAGCCCGCCAAAAATAAAAATAAACCCAGAATGGTTTTGGACGAATTGCTGGATAAACCATGCCCTTTACACTCGGCCCTGCTTAATACAAATCCGACTCACAGGCTTCGAGCTTGTTGGGTGGTGAGGCAGGTGGCCAAAAATGGCAAAGATATCCTTGGTCTCAAACCTCCTGATAGACGATCAACAACGCCACCTCACGACGACGTCCTGACAGTTTACGAGACTTTCTCCTCAAACAACCAAAGGAAAAGGGCTTTTCGAGAGCTCAGCCAAGTCTACCAAGTGATGGCCGCATAGCCATGGGCGGACACACCTATCACCTTCGATCAGAAGGACGAGCCAAGGTCCCGCCCCACCCACGCGCCCGCCGCAATAGTCCTCGACCCCATAATCAATGGCTTCAGGCCAACTAAAGTACTGATGGAGGGGGGCAGCAGCCTGAACCTCATTTATGAAGACACGCTCGACAAAATGCCCCCTCTGTTGAAGGGCCTGTACACACAAGGCTATGGCGACGGCCATTACTTCAATCATGGTCAGCTTACTGTGAGCCAGCAGTCGAATATTGGTGGCCAAAAGGTGCACCTCTGCACTATCTAGTTGGGAAGGACTCGTGGGCCACCAGTTGAACCGCTTCTTTAGCGGGGCGCTTGAGTATTCGGGCAGACCCCTCCGGACTAGGTCGAAGAGCGGAATATCTTCAATGTAGAACCATTCTGAGGTCCATTGCTCGGGATCCTTTCGTGGGGTCCCAATGGGGTAACCCGTCCCGGCTTTCCGCCACACCTCTGCTCCTCCCACTTCAAAGATTGACCCCTCATGGGTACGAGGGACGAGGCAAAAGTATTTCCTCCACAAATCAAAGTGCGCATCGTAGCTCAGGAATATCTCGCGGAGGGCCACGAAACCAGAAATATGCAGTGTAGACCCTGGGGTGAGGTTGTGGAGCTGGATCTCGTAGAACTCTAATAAACCCCGTAGAAAGAGGTGAATGGGAATACCTAGGCCTCTTAGAAGGAAGGGCAAGAAG
Organism: Thinopyrum elongatum; assembly: GCA_011799875.1. Taxonomy (NCBI): domain Eukaryota; kingdom Viridiplantae; phylum Streptophyta; class Magnoliopsida; order Poales; family Poaceae; genus Thinopyrum; species Thinopyrum elongatum. Next base: position 707,754 of record CM022297.1, read on the forward strand.
CATACCCTCTCTTCCTTTCTTGGAGCAGGGGAGCTCTCGGCGAGTGCTTGGCCGTTGACAGAGATTAATCCGGCGTAGATGGGAATGAGATCCGCCGCGGGAAGATATCCCACAAGTATAGGGGATCGCAACAGTTTTTGAGGGTAGAGTATTCAACCCAAATTTATAGATTCGACACAAGGGGAGCCAAAGAATATTTGCAAGTATTAGTAGTTGAGTTGTCAATTCAACCACACCTGGAGATTAAGTATCTGCAGCAAAGTGATCAGTAACACAGTAATATGATTGTTTTGATAGCAGTGGTAACAGTAACAGTAGCAGTAACACTGATAGCAATGATTTTGTAGCAGGTGTAACAGTAACATCAGGAGTAGTAACTTAGCAAGAACAATATGAGGAAGATTCGTAGGCATTGGATCGGTGAATTCGTTGGATGATATTCATCATATAACAGTCATAACCTAGGGCTATACAAAACTAGCTCCAGTTCATAAATATATTGCAGGCATGTATTCCGTAAATAGGAATGCGTGCTTATGGAAAAGAACTTGCATGACACCTTTTGTCCTACCCTCCCGTGGCAGTGGGGTCCATAAGGAAACTAAGGGATATTAAGGCGTCCTTTTAATAGAGAACCAGAACAAAGCATTAACACATAGTGAATACATGAACTCCTCAAACTACGGTCATCACCGAAAAGTATCCCAATTACTGTCACCCTGGGGTTTACGGATCATAACACGTAATAGGTGAATATGACTTGCAAGATCGGATCTAGAACATAGATATAATGGTCAAAACATAAATGGTTCAGATATGAAATCATGGCAGTCGGGCCCTAGTGACAAGCATTAAGCATAGCAAAGTCATAACAACATCAATCTCAGAACATAGTGGATACTAGGGATCAAGCCCTAACAAAACTAACTTGATTACATGATGAATCTCATCCAACTCCTCACCGACCAGCGAGCCTACGTAGGAATTACTCACTCCCGGTGGGTACCGTCATGGAATTGGCGATGAAGGAGGATTGGTGATGACGAAGACCGAAGATTCCCCTCTTCGGAGCCCTGAACGGGCTCCAGATCTGGCCTCCCGGTGAAGAACAGGAGGTGGCGGCGGCTCTGAATCGTAAAACGGGAAGAAACTTCCTCTCAAATTTTTTCTCCGAAAATAGGATTTAATAGTGCTGGAATTAGGGTTTACGAGGCCACAAGGTGGGCACAACCCACCAGAGCGCGCGAGAGGGAGGGGGCGTGCCCTGGTGTATCGTGCCCAACCAGGGCACCCCTTCCGTTGGTCGTTGGTCCCAGTATTTTTTATTTATTCTGAAATAAATCCACAAAAAGATTCGTTCCAATCCGAGAACTTTTATTTCTGTACAAAAACAACACCATGGTAGTTCTGCTGAAAAAAGCGTTAGTCCGGGTTAGTTTCATTCAAATCATGCAAATTACAGTCCAAAACAAGAGCAAAAGCATTAGGAAAAGTAGATACGACGGAGACGTATCAAGGGGAAAAAGGGTAGCAAAGCAACCGTGAGTACTCATCCAAAGTACTCGCAAGCATCAGATCTATACTAATTATGCATCGGTATCAAGGGAAGAGATGTCTCTATGGACTGAACTGCAGAATGCCAGAGGAGAAGGGAAAGCCTAGCCTATCGAAGACTAGCATCTAGAAGAGTACAAAATAGCAGTTTATAATTAACAAGCATGTTGTAGCATTAACACCCAGAGATCCTTCCTCGACTCCCAGCAAGAAAGCAATCCCGGAGCCAACATATCCATCTGATGTCTCAAGTATCCACTTCTAGTTGTAATAGGTCAGGATACAACTCCGAGCGCCCATTATCGTGGACACGGCTATTCGAATAGATAACTTCCCTGCATGGGTGCACCACATTACCCAACACGCTTGACTACTCTGGCCGGACACACTTTCCTGGGTTATCCCCGGCCTCAAAAGATCAACACGTCGTAGTCCTACCTAGACTACTGATACGTCTCCAACGTATCTATAATTTTTTATTGTTCCATGCGATTATATTATCTGTTTTGGATGTTTTATATGCATTAATATGCTATTTTATATTATTTTTGGGACTAACCTATTAACCTAGAGCCCAGTGCCAGTTCCTGTTTTTTCCTTGTTTTTGAGTTTCACAGAAAAGGAATACCAAACGGAGTCCACACGGAATGAAACCTTTGCGATGATTTTTCTTGGACCAGAAGACAACTAGGAGACTTGGAGATGAAGTCGGAGGAGCCATGAGGCGGCCACAAGGACGGAGGGCGCGCCCCCCACCCTTTGTGGGCCCCCCGTGCACCTCTTGACCTAATTCTTTCGCCTATATATTCCCAAATATCCCCAAACCACCAGAGACATCCACGAAAACACTTTTCCACCTTCTGTACCCGTGAGATCCCATCTAGGGACCTTTTCCGGCACCCTGCCGGAGGGGGATTCGATCACGGAGGGCTTCTACATCAACCCTATTGCCCTTCCGATGAAGCATGAGTAGTTTACCTCAGACCTACGGGTCCATAGCTAATACCTAGATGGCTTCTTCTCTCTCTTTGATTCTCAATACCATGTTCTCCTCGATGTTCTTGGAGATCTATTCGATGTAATACTTTTTTGCGGTGTGTTTGCCGAGATCCGATGAATTGTGGATTTATGATCAGCTTATCTATGAATATTATTTGAATGTTCTCTGAATTCTTTTATGCATGATTTGATATCTTTGTAATTCTCTTCGAACTATCGGTTTGGTTTGGCCAACTAGATTCGTTTTTCTTGCAATGGGAGAAGTTCTTAGCTTTGGGTTCAATCTTGCGGTGTCCTTTCCCAGTGACAGTAGGGACAGCAAGGCACGTATTGTATTGTTGCCATCGAGGATAAAAAGATGGGGTTTTCACCATATTACTTGAGTTAATTTCTCTACATCATGTCATCTTACTTAATGCATTACTCCGTTCTTTATGAACTTAATACTCTAGATGCATGCTGGATATCGGTCGATGTGTGGAGTAATAGTAGTAGATGCAGAATCGTTTCGATCTACTTGACACGGACGTGATGCCTATATTCATGATCATTGCCTTAGATATCATTATAACTTTGCGCTTTTCTATCAATTACTCGGCAGTAATTTGTTCACCCACCGAATTATTTTCTATCTTGACAGAAGCCTCTAGTGAAACCTATGGCCCCCGGGTCTATTTTCCATCATATAAGTTTCTATTTTCCATCATACAAGTTTACGATCTACTATTTTGCAATCTTTTACTTTCCGTATAAACCAAAAATACCAAAAATATTTACTTTATCGTTTATCTATCTCTATCAGATCTCACTTTTGCAAATAACCATGAAGGGATTGACAACCCCTTTATCGCGTTGGGTGCAAGTTGTTTGATTGTTTGTGCAGGAATTTGGTGATTTGTGCGTTGTCTCCTACTGGATTGATACCTTGGTTCTCAAACTCAGGGAAATACTTATCTCTACTTTGTTGCATCACCCTTTCCTCTTCAAGGGAAAAACCAACGCAAGCTCAAGAAGTAGCAGGAAGAATTTCTGGCGCCGTTGCCGGGCAGATCTACGCCAAGTCAAGACATACCAAGTACCCATCATAAACTCTCATCTCTTGCATTACATTATTCGCCATTTGCCTCTCGTTTTCCTCTCCCCCACTTCTAAAATGATTTTCAAAAATATTTGCCTTTTCTTCGCCCCTCTTCCGTTCGTCTTCTTTGTACGCCTTCTGTTTGCTCGTTTGCTAAGATTGGTTTGTTGCCACCATGTGTGAAACTGGGGAGGTTATCGTTGAAAAGTTTTAGGAAAAACTTGGATCTTGTTCTTTGGATCATGAAACTGAAACCCCTCCTAATTACAAAACAACAAAAATTCGTGTGGGAGGAGGTAATATTATTGGAAAGAGCGTTATTCAAGAATTCTTTGATTGTACGGGATCGATGCCTATTAATAAAAGATCTATTCATCTCGATACAAACAGTTATGCGGATGCCATTGTTATGCTCGTTGAGAAATTGGAAAGAAAATTTGCGCATATTCATCCTGCTTTGCAAAAGGTGTTTTATGAACTTCCTAATATCAATCATCCAATAGCTAAAAAGATTGCCACCAATATCCTTATGCATGAATTTGATTTTATAATACAAGAAGCTAGGGATATTTTTGCTTTCTATAAAAAGGATGTTGAACACCTTCCTATTGAAGATATACTCCATGATAAAGAAACTGTGCGTAGTTTGGAATCTAAGGATTATCAATCTTATAGTGAAAATCTTAGGAGGAGAGTTCCCTATTCAGAAATCTCTCAATCTTTGTACCTTGATACTTATGAGGAGTTTGATTGGATTACAAGGGGAATTTATGTAGGATTTAAAAGGGATTGGTTGAATAGGATGATGAAGGAACCCGTTTGAAATGAGATACGTGTTTTATATGATGATATATATGGTGATGATCCCGACTATGGGTTTATGAATGTTAAAATTACCAATCAAAGTCCTTTTCATGATTTAAGTTCATCCACTAGGAGGGAAATAAAAGAAACGATAGATTTTCTAAGATGAGTTTTGGAGGATTTGATGAGAAAAGAACTGCATACGAAAGATGACAATACCTAGATCTATTCGTCTTTTTATGCCTAGCTAAGGGCGTTAAACAATAGCGCTTGTTGGGAGGCAACCCAATTTTATTTTTGTTTTTGCTTTTTTGGTTCTGTTTTGTAATAAATAATTCATCTAGCCTCTGGTTAGATGTGGTTTTGTGTTTTAATTAGTGTTTGTGCCAAGTAAGACCTTTGGGATGCCTTACGGTGATAGTTGATTTGATCCTGTTGAAAAACAGAAACTTTTGTGCCCAGTCACAGAATTGTTTAGATTCACTGGAGTGTGTAAAACCCCTGAATTGTTTACACAAGATTTGTATACAAATTGTCTCTGTTGTAACTTTTCAGAATTTTTGGAGTTACAGAAGTATTAGAACAATTCGGATCTTCGCAGACTGTTCTGTTTTTGACAGATTCTGTTTTCTTTGTGTTGTTTGCTTATTTTGATGAATCTATGGGTAGTATCGGGGGGTATGAACCATGGAAAAGTTGGAATACAGTAGATATTACACCAATATAAATAAAGAATGAGTTCACAACAGTACCAAAAGTGGTGATTTATTTTCTTATACTAACGGAGCTTATGAGATTTTCTGTTGAGTTTTGTGTTGTGAAGTTTTCATGTTTTGGGTAAGGATTTGATGGACTATGGAATAAGGAGTGGCAAGAGCCTCATCTTGGGGATGCCCAAGGCACCCCAAGGTAATATTCAAGGACAACCAAGAGCCTAAGCTTTGGGATGCGCCAGAAGGGATGCCTCAGAAGGCATCCCCTCTTTCGTCTTCGTCTATCGGTAACTTTACTTGAGGCTATATTTTATTCACCACATGATATGTGTTTTGCTTGGAGTGTCTTGTATGATTTGAGTCTTTGCTTTTTAGTTTGCCACAATCATCCTTGCTGTACACACCTTTTGAGAGGGACACGCATGAATCATGATTTATTAGAATACTCTTTGTGCTTCACTTATATCTTTTGAGCTAGGCAATTTTGCTCTAGTGCTTCACTTATATCTTTTTAGAGCACGGCGGCGGTTTTATTTTATAGAAATTAATGAACTCTCATGCTTCACTTATATTATTTTGAGAGTCTCTAAACAGCATGGTAATTTGATTTGGTTATAAATTTAGTCCTAATATGATAGGCATCCAAGAGGGATATAATAAAAAATTTCATATAAAGTGCATTGAATACTATGAGAAGTTTGATTCCTTATGATTGTTTTGAGATATGAAGATGGTGATATTAGAGTCATGCTAGTGAGTAGTTGTGAATTTGAGAAATACTTGTGTTAAGGTTTGTGAGTCCCGTAGCATGCACGTATGGTGAACCGTTATGTAACGAAGTTGGAGCATGAGATATTTTTTGAGTGTCTTCCTTATGAGTGGCGGTCGGGGACGAGCGATGGTCTTTTCCTACCAATCTATCCCCCTAGGAGCATGCGCGTAGTACTTTATTTCGATGACTAATAGATTTTTGCAATAAGTATGTGAGTTCTTTATGACTAATGTTGAGTCCATGGATTATACGCACTCTCACCCTTCCACCATTGCTAGCCTCTCTAGTACCTCGCAACTTTCGCCGGTACCATACACCCACCATATACATTCCTCAAAACAGCCACCATACCTACCTATTATGGCATTTCCATAGCCATTCCAAGATATATTGCCATGCAACTTTCCACCGTTCCGTTTATTATGACACGCATCATCATTGTCATATTGCTTTGCATGATCATGTAGTTGACATCGTATTTGTGGCAAAGCCACCATTCATAATTTTTTCATACATGTCACTATTGATTCATTGCACATCCCGGTACACCGCCGGAGGCATTCATATAGAGTCATATTTTGTTCTAGTATCGAGTTGTAATTTTTGAGTTGTAAGTAAATAAAAGTGTGATGATCTTCATTATTAGAGCATTGTCCCATGTAAGGAAAGAAATAAAAAAAGAAAAAAAAGGAGAAAGAAAAGGCCAAAATAAAAAAAGAAAAGGCCCAAAAAAATGAGAGAAAAAGAGAGAAGGGGCAATGTTACTATCCTTTTACCACAATTGTGCTTCAAAGTAGCACCATGATCTTCATGATAGAGAGTCTCCTATGTTGTCACTTTCATATACTAGTGGGAATTTTTCATTATAGAACTTGGCTTGTATATTCCAACGATGGGCTTCCTCAAATTGCCCTAGGTCTTCATGAGCAAGCAAGTTGGATGCACACCCACTTAGTTTTTCTTTTGAGCTTTCATAAACTTATAGCTCTAGTGCATCCGTTGCATGGCATTCCCTACTCACTCACATTGATATCTATTGATGGGCATCTCCATAGCCCGTTGATACGCCTAGTTGATGTGAGACTATCTCCCACTTTTTGTCTTCTCCACAACCACCATATTCTATTCCACCTATAGTGCTATGTCGATGGCTGACGCTCATGTATTGCGTGAAAGTTTAAAAAGTTTAAGAACGTCAAAAGTATGAAACAATTGCTAGGCTTGTCATCGGGGTTGTGCATGATTTGAATATTTTGTGTGATGAAGATGGAGCATAGCCAGACTATATGATTTTGTAGGGAAAAGCTTTCTTTGGCCATGTTATTTTGAGAAGACATAATTCCCTTGTTAGTATGCTTGAAATATTATTGTTTTTATGTCAATATTAAACTTTTGTTTTGAATCTTGTGGATCTGAACATGCATGCCACAATAAAAGAAATAACATGGATAAATATGTTAGGTAGCATTCCACATCAAAAATTCTGTTTTTATCATTTACCTACTCGAGGACGAGCAGGAATTAAGCTTGGGGATGCTTGATACGTCTCCAACGTATCCATAATTTTTGATTGTTCCATGCTATTATATTATTTGTTTTGGATGTTTTATATGCATTAATATGCTATATTATATTATTTTTGGGACTAACCTATTAACTTAGAGCCCAGTGCCAGTTCCTGTTTTTTCCTTGTTTTTGAGTTTCGCAGAAAAGGAATACCAAACGGAGTCCACACGGAATGAAACCATCGCGATGATTTTTCTTGGACCAGAAGACAACCAGGAGACTTGGAGATGAATTCGGAGGAGCCACGAGGCGGCCACAAGGACAGAGGGCACGCCCAGGGGGTAGGGCGCGCCCCCCGTGCACCTCCTGACCTAATTCTTTCGCCTAAATATTCCCAAATATCCCCAAACCACCAGAGGCAACCACGAAAACACTTTTCCACCACCGCAACCTTCTGTACCCGTGAGATCCCATCTAGGGACCTTTTCCGGCACCCTGCTGGAGGGGGATTCGATCACAGAGGGCATCTACATCAACCCTATTGCCCTTCCGATGAAGTGTGAGTAGTTTACCTCAGACCTACGGGTCCATAGCTAGTAGCTAGATGGCTTCTTCTCTCTCTTTGATTCTCAATACCATGTTCTCCTCGATGTTCTTGGAGATCTATTCGATGTAATACTTTTTTGCGGTGTGTTTGCCGAGATCCGATGAATTGTGGATTTATGATCAGCTTATCTATGAATATTATTTGAATCTTCTCTGAATTCTTTTTAGCATGATTTGATATCTTTGTAATTCTCTTCGAACTAACAGTTTGGTTTGGCCAACTAGATTGGTTTTCTTGCAATGGGAGAAGTGCTTAGCTTTGGGTTCAATCTTGCGGTGTCCTTTCCCAGTGACAGTAGGGGCAGCAAGGCACGTATTGTATTGTTGCCATCGAGGATAAAAAGATGGGGTTTTCATCATATTGCTTGAGTTAATTCCTCTACATCATGTCATCTTACTTAATGCAATACTCCGTTCTTTATGAACTTAATACTCTAGATGCATGCTGGATAGCGGTCGATGTGTGGAGTAATAGTAGTTGATACAGAATCGTTTCGGTCTACTTGACACGGACGTGATGCCTATATTCATGATCATTGCCTTAGATATCGTTATAACTTTGTGCTTTTCTATCAATTGCTCGGCAGTAATTTGTTCACCCACCGAATTATTTTCTATCTTGACAGAAGCCTCTAGTGAAACCTATGGCCCCCGGGTCTATTTTCCATCATATAAGTTTCTATTTTCCATCATACAAGTTTCCGATCTACTATTTTGCAGTCTTTTACTTTCCGATCTATAAACCAAAAATAACAAAAATATTTATCTATCTCTACCAGTTTCACTTTTGCAAATAACCGTGAAGGGATTGACAATCCCTTTATCGCGTTGGGTGCAAGTTGTTTGATTGTTTGTGCAGGTATTCGATGTTTTGTGCGTTGTCTCCTACTGGATTGATACCTTGGTTCTCAAACAGAGGGAAATACTTATCTCTACTTTGTTGCATCACCCTTTCCTCTTCAAGGGAAAAACCAACGCAAGCTCAAGAAGTAGCAGCTACACGAAGAGGTCCCCGCCGACGTACATCCTAAGCGCTCCGGGGACTTGGGCCCATCAACCTTTGCACTCCGGGTCGTTGTGCGCAGGGGGATACTAGCACCACCTCTGCCTGGATGGCGCGATTCGGCCCGGCCACAATGCTGAACTGGATGTCTAACAGAGCTTTCGGAAGAAATGTACGACGCCGAGTGCCCATATCTGTTCCCGCGTGGTGGTTAGTGCGTAAAGGCCAGTGGCCAACTCAGATCAAATACCCAAATCCTTAGTGTATTGGGAGCTCGCGGAGACGAGCAAAGACTCACGATCATGTGACCCCGTCGCCCCGTCTCGAGGAAATACGGGAAGGGCCAGGCGCAACCCTCTCACTAGGGTAGTCTACCTGCCCGGCCGTGCCTCGTAATTATCTTGTGGGTGCTCTCCGGACCCGCCCGACTTTCACATCAACTCGCGGGTACACCTCAGGGCCGACCTGACTTCAACAATGATCTCATGTAAAGTCTAGGTAACCGTGTGTCCAAAACAACAAGGGGAATCCGAGGAATCACCCTCGATGGAATCCACTTTATGTAATCGTCAAGGAGAACGTATGAGGAATCACCCTCGAGGTTCACACTTGAGGTGTTGCATGACAGAGTCGTCTCGGGAGTGGTGAAGGAGGAATCACCCTCGATGACCACGACCGAATAGCTATACTACAGAGTTATCATCAGGAGTGCGTTACGAGGTATCACCCTCGGCACTCAATAGTAGCTCTGCAGAGTCGAGCAATAAAAGGGGGTGTGATGTGATGTGTCAGGCTCTGGACGTCGTTCACGTTGATCGAGTCATCGATCGTGAAGCCGGGGCAACAGGGACAAGGTGGGGGTCACTGATGGATCACTAACCAACCTATACTAAGCAGTTTAGGATAAGCAGGTAAGATACAACAGCAGGTTACTAAACAGGCTATGCATCAGATATAGGAGCAATCAATTACAGTAGCAAAATCTAATGCAAGCATAAGAGAGAATGGAATGGGCGATATCGGAATGATCAAGGGGGGTTTGCTTGCCCGGAAGCTCTGCTGAAAAGGAAGAAGAGTCGTCGGTGACGTAGTCGATCACAGGGACAGCATCCGTCTCAAGGTCTACCGGAGAGAAGAGGGGGAAGAAACAATAAATACATAGCAAACAAGTCTAACACAGATGCACGACATGACAACAAGCGGTGCTAGGGGTGACCTAACGCAGTGCTACACAATACCGGCGAAGTGGGAAAACATCCAGGAAAGTTTTCCCGAAGTTTGGCATTTTTTGACAGATGAAACGGAGGGGGACGGTTACTTGTTCGCTATGATAGAGGCACGTGACAGACGAACGGAAGGCATATTCGGATTCGTCTCGTTTTTCTGATCGATTTTCATATATAAAGTATTTTCATCGGAGTTATAGATTATTTTATATTCATTTTCAAAGATTTAATAATATTCTAGAATTCTGAAATTAATTTAATTCGAAAATATTAAATACAGAAACTGCTATGGGTACACAGAAGTGTACCCAGCAGTGTGTGCAGTGTATGACAGGTGGGGACAGGGAGCTGAGTCAGCAGCCCAGTCGGCAGTCAAAGTTTGACCGTTGACTGGTCTGTCAGTGAGACAGTTTGTTAACAGGTTTTATTTATTTAAAATAGTCTAATTAGGTAGTGGGACCGCTATGTCAGTGACCTATTTAGCTAACAGTGTATTTAAACTAACTTAATTAGCCAGCGGGGCCCAAAGTAAGTGGGGCATGGGGTTAATTAATGGATAATTAGCCAACTAAACACATGGGCCCGTATGTCAGTGGCCCAGGGCGGATTTGACCCGCGCGTGCACACAGGGGCCTGCCGGCGGCCACGGCGTTCGGCCGGCCGGCAGCAACAGGCAGAGCCGAGGCCAGGAACGGCGCTGGAAGGCGCGGGGGCGGGGGGGGGGGATCCAGGCCGCGGCAACGGAGCAACCTGGCGCGGCCAAGGGCGCGCGGGCGTGGCCGGCGAGCAACAACGATGAGGCGCGCATCCCAGGGGTCGCGGGCGCGGCGACGGGCGCAGCCGGTCGCGGCTAGAGGCGCGGAGACGGGTGCGGCCGGTCACGATCAGAGGTGCGGCGGGCGCAGCTACAGGCGATGGTGGGGTACGCTAGAGCTCGGATTCGAGCTCAAGAAGGGGCACGGAGGAAGCGAGGCTCACTGTGGTGCTGGCAGACATCGCGGGGAGGACGAGAGGGGCGGAGCAGTGCAGATCGACAAGAGGTAGTGGCGGCGGCCGACGGGAGGGGGCGAGGTCGATCCGGCGGAGGGAAGCTCCCTGGGTCGATCTGAAGGGCGAGAACGGCGTGGGGAAGAGCTGCGGGGGTCTTGGACTTGCTCGCGCGACTCGGGATAGTTCGGTGCACGAAGACGATGGCGGCGAAGCGGCGGCCGAGCTCATGCGAGAGGGAGAGGGGTGAGCAGAGGAGGTATGGAGCTAGGGTTAGGTCAAGGGTGTCGGGGAGGGCCTTATCTGCCGGGGGGGAAGACGAGGGGGAGTCGCGGGATTGCCGGCACGTGGCCATCGCAGCCATGGGCGGCTGCCCGACGTCCACCCCCCCTCTGTGAACAGGGGAGGAAGACTACAGGGGGGTGCGGCTGGGCTAGGCCTGGCAGTGTGTGTGCTGGGCCTGGTATGTGCATAGTGCCCCCTTCCTATTTTTCCTTTTATTTATTTATTTATTTTCTGTTTCTTATTTTCTTTACTGTTTTGCATTAAGTAGAGCCACCAAATGATTTTGTAAAAATTGAAAGTTGGCACATAATTATCATTGCATTATATAGCATTGCCAAAAAAAGTTTGCAGCTTATTTAAAATAGTTTGTATTTTCATATTTTAGAAAAACCATTTTAAATATAGTTTTTGCCCATGTTTTAATTAGTTTAGGGCATTAAACCAGTTTATAAAAATGTTGGTTCACCATCATAATTTGTTATGGAATATTTACCACACTTTGCACATTTTAGTTTTGATATTACTAAAACTTTTTTGTTTGATTTATTTTAAACTAGGAAAACCTTCTTTTGCGGACAAAGTGGTAAATAGTCTAAGCTTCACATAAGGTGCCCAAGATTGATCAGGCCGTTTTCTTTTTTTATGTGTTCTGTTTCTATTTTTCTTTTTCTTTTTCTGTTTCTTTCTCTTTTTGTTTCATGTTTATTTCTTTCTTTTTTCCTTTCCAAGATTATTTTTCTTTCTAGTCCCTTTTTTGTAATATAATGTTGTCAGAAAGCATTCAGGATTTCAAATTTTCCAAGTTTCCAAAATAAGTGTTCAGACATCCAAAATTTTGTTCACTTTTTAAAAAATGTCCAGAACTTTCAATTATCGTTCTCATACCAAAATTTGTTCAAAATTCAAAAACTAATTGTTTTTTACAAAATTCTTCTAGATTTTCTAAATAAAATTGCATTTTGAAAATGTTCCAAACTTGAAAATATTCTTGTTGTAATGATATGTTCAAAAATTCGAAACGATGTCCGTGTTTGCAAAAACACATTTTCTAAAATTGTTCTGAATTTTCAAAAAAATATTCCCGTTTTAAAAAATTATACACAAATTGCAAAAATGTTTGTGTTTTTATATAAGGTACATATTTAAAAAAAATGTTTGTGAATGGAATTTTGCTCATCTTTTCATAAAATTATCTTTCCATTTCATATTTTGTTTTGAAAATATCTTTCCATTTCAAATTTTGTTCGTCTGTTTCCAAAAGTGAATGGAATTTTCAAACAACTCTTTGTGTTTTGGAAAAATGTTCAGGTTTCAAAAAATGTTCAATTTTCTAAGAATATTAGGCAAATTATAATTATTATTGTAATTTCTGAAAAGTTCAATAAAATTAAAAAATGTTCAGGTTTCCAAGAATATTCGGCAATTCATAATTATTAATATAAATTTTGGAAACATAAAAAATGAAAAAATGTTTCGAATGTGGCGCTGCAGTATGTTCTTAAACATTCGCGCTGGCCATTAGTTAGCAGGACCTAGTTTTTCGAGTGGGTAGCAACACATGGTCATGTTTTTTAGGTTTTGCGAAGCTAGCTCATGCAGCTGGAAAAACCTTATTTTCCGAATATTGCGGCAAATAGTCTAGGCTTCACAAGATTGGACCGGCCCGCTTTCTTTTTTATGTGTTATGATTCTATTTTTCTATCTTTTTTTTCTTTCATGTTTATTTTTTTTCATTTTTCCGTTACAAGATTATGTTTCTTTTTTCATTTTTTTGGTAATTTAAAATTTTCAGAAAACGTTGAAAATTTCAAGTTTTTGAAACAAAATGTTCAGAAATCCTAAATTTTGGTTCCCCTAATGAAAAATTTCCCGAACTTGAAATTATTGTTCCCGTACCAAAATGTTTTCAAACTTAAAAAAATATTGTGTTTTCCAAAATTGTTCAAGATTTCCTAAATAAAATTGCGTTTTAAAAAATGTTCCAAACTTGAAAATATTTATTTTATAATCAAATGTTCTCAAATTTAAAATAATGTTCATGTTTACAAAAACACATTTTTGAAAATTGTTCTTAATATTCAAAAAATGTTCCCATTTCGAAAAATTATTCATAAAGTCAAAAAATGTTTGGGTTTTTATAAAAGGTTCGTGTTTTAAAAAAAATGCGAATTTCAAAATATCTTCCAATTTCAAATTTTGTTCGTCTTTTCCCAAAATGAGCGGATATTTCAATAAACTCTTCGTGTCTTTGAGAAATGTTCTGGTTTAAAAAAAGTTCAATTTTCCAAGCATATTTGGCTTTTTATAGTTATTATTATATTTTTTGAAAAGTTCAAAAAATAAAAAAAAGTTCGAGTTTCCAAGAATACTCGGCAATTCATTATTGTTAATATAACTTTTGAAAAGTTCCAAAAAACAAAAAAATGTTTCGAATTTGGCGTTGTAGTATGTTCTTAAACATTCGCGCTGGCCATTAGTTGCGAGGACCCGTTTGTTCGAGTGGGTAGCAACACGTGGTCGTCGTGAATTTGATCCATCAAGTCATCATTTTTTTGGGATTTTTAATCGCACCTTACAAACATAGATCGATTTGGTACTGTCAGTGTGCTGGCCCAAACGCAAACTATTGTGCATCCCATCTGCTATTTGACGATAAAAGAGAATATGCTGGTTAGCTATAATTGAAATAAATTATGGGCACGTGCCAACAAATGAGAATATATAGGTATGGCTCTTGTTTAAAATATGTGGGCACATGTGCGCTAATAAACCCTGATAAAGAAGGGAGTGCCTGGTTATGCGCTGATTGTGCTAATGAAATGAGATTTATGCGATGCAATTAGTAATCCATTCAGGTACGCCACCATAGGAGAGAGTGGTCGAAGCAACCGTGCCCTGAGGTAGTCGCACAACCACCAAATGAGGATGGCAACCACAACCCTGACACGGTGGCGGACCCGGAGGAAATAAAATGCATGAGTTGGGTCGTCACTGCCACGCCAACAAATCACGCCACTATCAAGATCTCGTAGGCCAAACATGACCTGTGAGAAGACCGCAGCTCCTCGCTTTGTCGCCCCACCGTTGCGCAGACCATTTTTTATGGACACATCGATTATCTCTCCCTTTGCTTTTGAAAAAAAATATCTTTCTCGTTGCAATGCACGGGCATATGTGCTAGTTCAAATTTATGGCCTGTTATCAGGAATTAAAACATGAATATTTTTCAAATTTTGAGCATTTTTTAAATGGCATTTTTGTTTTAGAAATTCTGAACAATTTTGAAAAATAATAATTTAAAGAAAATGGGCAACTTTTTGCAAGTTCTAATTTTTTTGAAAATAACAAAAAAAAATTGGAGTTCTGAACAGTAGCCAAAATTTGTTTTTTTAGTTCTGAACGTTTTTTGAGAATTTTTTAGTTTACAAAATAAATTCCAAAAGAAAAATAAACTTGAAAGGACAAAAAGATGTAGGAAAAGGAGAATAAAAATAGAAGTAAAACAAAGAATAAAAAAAATGGGCCGGCTCATTATTGGTTGTCATGTGCGAATCCGACTATTTGTGACCCAGTGCGGAAAATAGATTTTCCCAGCTACGTTAGCAGAAAATTAAGTGAGCTGGCTTCGCTGGGCCACAGCGCGCGGCCCACGCATGAAAATTCTTTTTCTAGCAGACAAACACATAAGAATTTAGTACCACCTCGGATAGAAAAAAAAATTGGCAGTGAACGGATGAAAAAATTGGCGAAACGCACCTTCCTTTATTAGTAGGTATAGATTTGAATTTTGAATTGGTTTGAATGAACGTGGGACCTAGCAATAGTAAAAGTGATGACATGGCATCATTAGCAGGGGATTACTGTAACTTAATTATCCGGGCGTTACAGAAGGTGTGCTCGCCAAACATGCCGGCCAAGAAAAAAAGACAACAAAAGGTTAGGTAGGAATCAACTTGTACGGATAAATTGCTGATGTTTTAGAGAACAATTCCGCACAAACAAAGCTTGTTAACCTATATGCAGGATCTAGCATGGTTAGGGCATCTCCAACGAGGACCACTAAAATGGACACTGTAATTGTCCACCGATGCAGTGGATGCCTGCACTAACAGTGCTACGCGAGCCGGTCATCTAACTATGCCCACATACATTTCAACAAGAATTTCGACAAACAAGACGATTTTCATCCAAACCGGATGATTTTTATTTAAACCAGATAAAATTTCTTACATTGTTGACATATTTCAACTAAACAAAAGCATCTGGAAGCTGACAACGAGGGTGATTTTTCTAGCGGCACCGGTTTCTACTGGGTAGTGGGATGCCGCACATTTCGTTTAGGGATTTATGCATGTATTGCTCTACTATGGTAGTACCACACATTGTCAGACACGTACTCCCTCCGTCCGCAAATAATAATTGTACTTCTAACTTTTGTTCTAAGTCAAAGTTTTAAAATTTTAACCAACTTTATAGGAAAGAGTAGTAACATATATGACATCAAATTAGTATATTATGAACCGACATTTCAAAAGGAATCTAGTGATAGTAATTTAGTGCCATAAATGTTGCTACTTTTCCCTATAAATTTGGTCAAAGTTTTAGAACTTTGACATAGGATAAAAGCTAGATATACACTTATTCGCGGACGGAGGGAGTATACATCACACCACCTTCTCTCTCCTTCAACCGAGCTAACTTTGCTACCACCTCTATGACGAGTGGTGCAGCTAGTGAGGAGGCCCCACGACACAGTGACTACCTGGTATGTTCGAAGTAAAAAGATTACATCCCCTCATGCTTTTGAGTATGATTACATAGTTTGTATCAATTATATCTTCTGAAGAAAATATACGATTGAGAAAATGTTTGTATATTTGTACTCATGATATTTAATCTTCAAAATAAGATCAATTTTGGACATGGTTGAATTTTTTTTCAACTTAAAATTATTTTTTCGTTGCATGTTTTCATTGCATTTCATTCCGGATATCAGTACCATGTCATTCAGGTTTCACTTCTATTTTTGGAGTCTTGAAGTAAGTTTTCATATCATTTTGTTTAATTATCTTTCATTGTTGGGCTGAGCTCTAAAGGTGTTATTTTCATATTTTCCTATACGATATCATTTATGTGGCACGGCTATTTTACTTGGTTTCATTATTATTTTCATGCATTCCCTTTTGCATGTTTTTCGTCATTGTTTCATTCTTTACTTCATTAAATATTTCATCGCTGATTTGATATAAGTTTCATTATGCTTTATTATTATTTTTTGCATGTTTTCATTATCGTTTCACTCCGGTTTCATTAGTGTACCATCCGGTATACTCCCTCCATACACATATATAGGACCTAATACGTTTTTCCAAGTTACCTTTGACTATGGATGTCACACAAAGCATACCCTCGAATTAGTATGTGAAAGGAGTTTGTGATGATATAATTTTTATATCATACATCTCATATATTTATAATTTTATCAGTGTTCAAAGGCTATAGGCCGTATATATGTGGATGGAGGGAGCATCATATAAGTTTCATTATTGTATCAACATTCGAATATGAACTTGTTCAAACCATGTCCAAAATTGATCTTGTTTTATATTTAAATGTCATGAACACAGATCTGCAAATGGATTGAAAACGGATCATTGGTTCCCAATGTTGAAAGTGTTACGGAGTGTGGAATCAAACTCAAAGTATGAGTAGATGATCCTGGGCTGAAAGAATAAAATATGTTGAGTACAATATATTCTTGTTGTCAAACAGTGATTAGGGCCCAGAAAAAAAAAACCACATGTATTAAAGCAAAATGAGTCGAATGATTCGTATCTTATATGTGTACGCACACATCCCCAAACAAAATGTGCGGCATCCCACTACCCGGTAATAAGCCGGACCGCTAGTTTTTTTATTTCCGAGCTGCCACTTGTGTTTATCTGCTTCATAGTACTCCTTCTGACACATATTACTTGTTGCAGCTCTAGTACAACTGCATGGCAATTATGAAGTAGGAACAAAAAGTAGAGGACGGACAGCTATGCTAACGGGGTGCTAAGTTAGAGATGCACTCAGCCAAAGATCTATGTAAGAAATGCCAAATTTGCCAGGAAATAATTCTTGCTCTTTGGAAACTTTGTGTGTAAAATGAATGAAGAACCAATGCTCTCGGGAAAAAGACATCGCGTGCGCGCATGAAAAATTGAAAGTGGGCCAATCACTCCTGTAGCATGGCTTGGCTATAGCTAGCACATGATGGTACATGTGCGGTCATATCTGTGATCCGTACGAGTTTACTTTATGCTTGAGAGGCTGTCATCCGTACTCTACTTGGTTGCTGGTTGTGCGCGAAAGATACTTTGGCGTGCAGTCAGTAGGAGGCCGCATGCGTTCCCGTGCAAAGAATACAAAGCAGCAGCTAGGCAAGCCGGCGGGGCTCCTCAGGCGTCGATAGACGTGAGGTATTCAAAGGTACGTAGATCGATCCTGGAATCCAGCGCAATTTAGCACAGATCGAGATGTCCTGGAGCGATGACAAGTGAGGGTCAAATAGATCCAGGGGGAGGTACGCCATTGCTTAGCTATAAGCTTATCACGCTGGTCCGTACGTATATAGTATACTATTGTTATTTCCCATGTCTGGATCTCGCCCGAGGCGAAGACTTTTGCTCCATGGCTGTTGTGGATCTCCTTAAGCCCTAAGGCTTCCAACTTGTGAAATAAAGATTTAGTCAAAACCTAATGAGTATTTAACATGCATAGCTCTCTCATGTGCTTGTAGTTGTCGTTAGGTGGTCCATGAATATGATTGTAATTTTTATTACCTCTATTGTTCTTTGTACTGCCATGATTAAGAATGAATAGATTGAATGTTTCAAAAAAAAAGAATGCACAACTCTCAGTACAAAGCAGGCAGGGCTGGCCGCACCAGGACTAAGCACGAGGCATTGGGGACATTCGACTGCCACTTCTCGATGGAGCTCTGTGGTCGGAGGTTGTGCACGTACTCTGAGATTTGTTTGTGAAAAAATAGAGTTTTGGAACAAGTATTTTTTGCGAACCAACATGTGATTGGATGGTTAGGAACACGGTGGTATCCCCAACCCAGCAGGGTTCAAGTCTTGATGCTCGTATTATTTCTGGATTTATTTAAGGATATTCGGCGATGCGTATTCAGTGGGAGAAAACGTTACCGTCAACTACAAGGCGCATGTGATGACTTCGCCAATCTAAAGATGATATGTCGGCTTAGTCTCTCGGAGGTGCTCATAGGGGTAGTGTCTGCGTGTGTGTTCATAGGGTTGAGTGTATGCACGTGGCCTACGTCCACTAGTAGAAAAACGACCTAATGTTCACCTCATTAGTGCCGGTTCAAATACGAACCGGCACTAATGTGTTCCAACGGCTAGACGGGCGGCACTCATTAGTGCCGGTTCGTATTGGACCTCTAGTACCGGTTCGTGCCACGAACCGGTACTAAAGAGGTGGTGGCAGGCTGGTGTCAGGCTGGGGCCCCATCAACACCTTTAGTCCCGGTTCGTGGCACGAACCGGTACTAGAGATGCACATTTAGTTCCGGTTTGTATAACAAACCGGGACTAAAGATGCCTCTATATAAACCCTTCATCGAGCCCGGGCCCATTTCTCTCTGTTTTCCCCTTTCATTCCTTCCTCTTCTCTGTTCTTCACTATTGCTTGAGCTCATCCTTCATTTTTGCCAAAATTTGTCAAGATTTGAAGGCCCCCCCATCCATCCAAGTGATCTCAAAGGTTAGTAACTTTTGTCTTTCATCTCTCATTGCTAGATTACCTCTTGCAATGCTCTATAAGTATAGTGATTTGTGGGTTTTAGTTTGGGAGTAATTATATATGGTAGTTTATTTGATTTACATGCAATTTGAGCCCAAATTAACTCTTAGTTTGCATATGTAGGTGTGGTTTACTTAGTGCCTTCCCATCCCCGTCCTAACGACCACCGTCGATCGCCCGCACCGTCCCGTCGCCGGCACCACCTTGGTGAGCCTCTTGTTCTTATCTTTTTTATATAAAAAAATCATGTTTATGTGATTTAGATATATATTTACTTGAATAATTTTCTTACCGTACGTTGTTTGTTAGACATAGTGGCATGGTTTTGATATCCGTCCCCGTCGGCCCTCGTCCGGTTTATGATTCGGATGTGGTATATTCTCTTTTATAACTATTTGTTGCATTTCGTGTTTATGACAAATTATGCCCATCAAGTTGACATACATATTTTTATCTAGGAGGTATGTGAACCGGAAATTCCAACCGACATAGATATTCTTGCCGAGAGGTTAAATTTAGTTGAAAATGAAAATGAGTATTTGAAAGAAAAATTGAAAAGAATTGAAGAAGAGAAGATGAAACTGGAGTTGTATGTTGCCGATGTCGTCGATGATCACAAGATCTAGATGGAGAAAATGCGCTTGAAGATTAGAAAGATTAGAAAATATGCCATTGATAGTGAGGCTTGGTATCATTATGCTGTTGGATCAATTGTTACCTTAGTTGTGATCTTGATCGCATTTGTTGTTGCATTTAAATGCTTTAGCTAGAGAGTTTGTATATTGTTTTATGAGATTAAATGTGTATGAACTTTATGTATGAACTTGTATTAATTTGGTCTTTTCGGTGCTGTGTAATGAAGATGAGCCGGCAATGGATGTACGATGACCGATGCTCTCCCCAGTTCGTTAATGGCATGCATACTTTTCTGCTTGCGGCTGAGGTAAACAACCGGACGGATGGTTTTTATGTCTTGTCCATGTGCTGGCTGTAAGAATGATCGGAATTACTCTAAGTCAAGAACCATTCACGTCCACCTGTTTGAGTTCGGTTTCATGCCCCACTATAATGTTTGGACCAAGCACGGAGAAAGAGGGGTTATGATGGAAGACAATGAAGAAGAAGAGGACGACGACAACTATCCTGGCCATGACGGGTTCCCTGAATATGATGGTACAACAATGGGGGAAGAAGCTGAGCCGGCAATGCGGGAAGAAACTGAAGAAGTGGCATCCGATGAGCCCGCTGATAATCTTGGTCGAGCCATTGCCGATGCAAAGAGAAACTGCGCAAGTGAAAAGGAGAGGCTGAAGTTGCAGTGCATGTTAGAGGATCACAAGAAATCCTTGTACCCAAATTGCGAAGCTGACAAGAAAAAGCTGGGCACCACACTGGAATTGCTGCAATGGAAGGCAAAGAATGGTGTATCTGACAAGGGATTTGGAAAGTTGCTGATAATGTTAAAGAATATGCTTCCAAAGGACAACGAATTACCCGACAGTATGTACGAAGCAAAGAAGGCTGTGTGCCCTCTTGGATTAGAAGTGCAGAAGATACATGCATGCCCTAATGACTGCATCCTCTTCCGCGGTGAGTACGTGGATTTGAATGCATGCCCGGTATGCGGTGCATTACGCTATAAGATCAGCCGCGATGACCCTGGTGATGTCGATGGCGAGCGCCACAGGAAGAAGATTCCTGCCAAAGTGATGTGGTATGCTCCTATAATACCATGGTTGAAACGTTTGTTCCAAAACAAAGAGCATGCCAAGTTGATGCGATGGCACAAAGAAGACCGTAAGAAAGACGGGAAGTTGAGAGTACCCGCTGACGGGTCGCAGTGGAGAAAAATCGAGAGGAAGTGGACGGACTTTGTAGATGACGCAAGGAACATATGGTTTGGTCTAAGCGTAGATGGTATTAATCCTTTTGGGGAGCAGAGCAGCAATCATAGCACCTGGCCTGTGACTCTATGTATGTATAACCTTCCCCCCTTCGTTCTGCATGAATCAGAAGTACATTATGATGCCAGTGCTCATCCAAGGCCCTAAGCAACCCAGCAATGACATTGATGTGTACCTAAGGCCATTAGTTGAAGAACTCTTACAGCTGTGGAATGAAAAATGTGTACGTGCGTGGGATAATCACAATCAGAAAGAATTTGACCAACATGCGTTGCTGTTTGTGACCATCAATGATTGGCCTGCTCTCAGTAACCTTTCAGGACAGACAAACAAGGGATACCGTGCATGCACGCACTATTTGGATGATACCGACAGTATATATTTGGATAATTGTAAGACGAATGTGTACCTGGGACATCGTCGATTTCTTCCGAGCAGGCATCCCGTAAGAAAGAAAGGCAAGCATTTCAAAGGTGAGGCAGATCACCGGACGAAGCCTCGCCACCGTACTGGTGATGATGTACATGATATGGTCAAGCATTTAAAGGTAATCTTTGGAACGGGTCCTGGCGAACAATCTGTTCCGAATGACACTGACGGACGCGCACCCATGTGGAAGAAGAACTCTATATTTTGGGACCTACCCTATTGGAAAGACCTAGAGGTCCAGTCTGCAATCAACGTGATGCACGTGACGAAGAATCTTTGCGTGACCCTGCTTGGCTTCTTGGGCGTGTATGGGAAGACAAAAGAAACACCGGAGGCATGGGAGGACCGGCAAAGTATGCACGGAAAAGACGGCATACAGCAGGGTCATGCCAGCTATGCTCTTACCAAAGAAGAGAAGGAAATCTTCCTTGAATGCCTGCTCAGTATGAAGGTCCCGTCTGGCTTGTCGTTGAATATAAAGGGAATAATAAATATGGCAGAGAAAATGTTCTAGAACCTAAAGTCTCATGACTACAACATGATTATGAAGCAACTGCTTCCAGTTGCATTGAGGGGGCTTCTACCGGAAAACGTTCGATTAGCCATTGTGAAGCTATGTGCGTTCCTCAATGCAATCTCTCAGAAGGTAATCGATCCAGAAATCATACCAAGGTTAGAGAATGATTTGGTGCAATGTCTTGTCAGTTTCGAGTTGGTGTTCCCGCCATCCTTCTTCAATATCATGACGCACGTCCTAGTTCACCTATGGGAAGAGATTGCCGTTCTGGGTCCTGTATTTCTACACAATATGTTGCCCTTTGAGAGGTTCATGGGGGTCTTAAGAAATATGTTCATAACCGTGCTAGGCCAGAAGGAAGCATCTCCAAGGGCCATGAAAATGAGTAGGTCATTGAGTTTTGTGTTGACTTTATTCCTGACCTTAAGCCGATTGGTGTTCCTGAATCGCGGCATAAGGGCAGAATGGGTGGAAATGGCACGCTAGGACCGAAAGCAAAAATATGTATGGACGGGCATTCTCTCACTCAAGCACACTACACAGTTCTACAAAATTCCGCCTTGGTGGCTCCATATATCGAGGAACACAAGAATATTCTACGCTCCAAACACCCGGAGTAGTCTGACGACTGGATTACACGTGAACAAACGGGGACTTTCGCCGGTTGGTTGTAGACACGTGCCATGCATGACGACGCTGTTGAAGATGACCTGTACTTGCTGTCCCAATTACCATCTTCGAATATAATGACTTTCAAAGGGTACGAGATAAATAGGAATACATTTTACACGATCGCCCGAGATAAAAAGATCACCAACCAAAACAGTGGTGCCCGCTTTGATGCAGCATCCAAGAGGGGAAAGGACACATATTATGGTTACATAGAAGAGATATGGGAACTTGACTATGGACGTGGTTTGAAGGTCCCTTTGTTTTGGTGCAAATGGGTTAATCTGACACGAGGCGGGGTAACGGAAGACCTGCAGTACGGAATGACAATAGTGGTACTCAACAATCTTGCTTACACAGACGAACCATTCGTCCTAGCCAATGATGTGGCATAGGTTTTCTATGTGAAGGACATGTCTACCAAGCCGAGAAAAAAAAAGATAAGGAAGCGAATACATCATACGATGAGCCAAAGCGCCACATAGTTCTTTCAGGGAAAAGAAACATTGTGGGAGTGGATGACAAGACAGACATGTCAGAAGATTATGAAAAGTTTCATGAAATTGCTCCCTTCAAAGTGAATATTGACCCGACCATCCAGTTAAATGGCGAAGATTGTCGATGGTTACGGCGCAAAGGGGCAGACGCGAAGAAAAAGTTTTACACCCAAAGATCCCACTCTGGGATGTGACCGGCTTAACTGTCATCACTTTCTTCTCTAGTGAGTTTCCGGACTTATATATATATCTGGAAAGTCCCACTTTGGACAAACCGTAGGGAATCTTTGTAATAGTTAGGGTGCTTATGTGTTTTGGCATTTGAAACGTGAACTTTTGTTCTTCGGACAAACGTCATCAATTTTCAACCCTTTACTGATTTTTTTAAGCTAAATGACCCTGAAATTGAAAAGCGGTACAAATGAACTCTGAAAAGGCTGAAAGTTGGCATGGTATCATCATTTCACCCTCA
This sequence comes from Thinopyrum elongatum, assembly GCA_011799875.1. NCBI lineage: Eukaryota > Viridiplantae > Streptophyta > Magnoliopsida > Poales > Poaceae > Thinopyrum > Thinopyrum elongatum. Next base: position 731,587 of record CM022297.1, read on the forward strand.
TAGCATGTGCTAAAAAGTTGAGAGGGTTACGGCAAAAACTGGATGCACTTCGTGTACAAAATGGACAATCTCTTTCGAACTATCAGGGTTTCAGACGAAAACACATCTGTTATACAAATGCATTTCATTTTTTTAAAATTATTTCAACTCCAGACTTTTTGTGCGTTCAGTATGCATCATTCAAAGCCACGTGATCAATTTTCAACCCTTCCGACTTCATTTGCTTTTTTCATGCATTTACTGATTTTTTGAGCTAAATGACCCTGAAATTGAAAAGAACTACAAATGAACTCTGAAAAGGTTGAAAGTTGGCATGGTATCATCATTTCACCCACATAGCATGTGCTAAAAAATTGAGAGGGTTACGGCAAAAACTGGATGCACTTCGTGTACAAAATGGACAATCTCTTTCGAAGTATCAGGGTTTCGGACGAAAACTCATCTATTACAAAGGCATTTCATTTTTTAAACTTATTTCAACTCCAGACTTTTTGTGTGTTCAGTATGCACCATGCAAAGCCATGTCATCAATTTTCAACCCTTTCCGGCTTCATTTGCTATTTTTCATGCATTTACTCATTTTTTAGCTAAATAATCCTGAAATTGAAAAGCAGTACAAATGAACTCTGAAAAGGATGGAAGTTGGCATGCTATCATCATTTCACCCAGATAGCAACTGCTAAAAAGTTGAGAGGGTTACGGTAAAAACCGGATGCACTTCGTGTACAAAATGGACAATCTCTTTTGAAGTATTAGGGTTTCGGACGAAAACTCAACTGTTACAAAGGCATTTCATTTTTTTAAATAACCTAAGAATTACCAAATTGAATATAATGATAAAACACACTAATATTAAATAGAAGAAAAAAGAATCACCGAAAAATCTATTTTTAAAGTAAAGTTATTCACAAACTAGTGATTCACACAAAATTCAAATAATTCAAATTTAAACTATCCAAATTTGAAAACTACTAGCTCTAACAGAAAGTTTATAATTTTTTTTACCTAAAGCAAAAAAGATTTAGAAAGAAGCTCTAAATAAAGCAAAAAACAACTCAGAAACAAAATAAAATAAATAAAGAAGAAAACAAAAAAATGAATAATAAATAAATTAAAAAAAAGCCCGCCTACTGGGCCACAACGGCCTGCATACGACTAGAAACCCAACCTGTAATTGGGCCAGGATGCAGGTCCGCGAGACCCAGTAGGCCCACAGGGCAACACAGGTGAGGTATAGGCCTAGAATGCCTGCTTTAAAGAGGAGGTCGAAGGAGCAGCCGCGGCTGGGTTTATAAACCAGTGCGGCTGCCCTTCGCTGGGCGAGGTGGGACTAAACTTGGTGTACCGCGGCAGGAAGCGCACCACCTTTAGTCGCGGTTGGTGGCTCCAACCGCGACTAATGGCCCCCCTTTAGTACCGATTGGAGCCACCAACCGCGACTAAAGGTGGTGTGCTTCCCGCCGCTTTGGCTGGCAAAAAGTGACCTTTAGTCCCGGTTGGTGGCTCCAACAGGGACTAAAGGTCCCTCCTATATAAGTAGCACTTCAAATTTTTTCAGTCCCTCTGCTTTCTTCGACCTATTCCACATCACCGCACCGTCGCCGTCTCGCCTCCTCGACGCCGGAGCTCGTCGCCGCACCCGACGCCGGCAGCCCGCGCCTCCTCGCGCCGATCCCCGACGCCGCCCGCGCCGGCGCCCGCTCCTCCCTGAGCCTGGCCCGACGCTGCCCGCGCCCGCTCCTCCGGCCGGCCCCGAGCTCCTCGCCGCTCGACCAACGCCGTCGCTGCCCCCGACTCGCCTCGCCTCACCGTCGCCCCGCTATGAGCTCCCCCCTCTTCGCCTTCTCCCTCGCCCCCTGTGCCGCCATGGCGGCCGCCGGCCCCTCCCCGAGCCCCCACATGCACACACACACACACACACACACACACACACACACTAGATGATTAATTAGATGATTAGATGATTAGATGCAAGAATTTTGATGTATAGAAAAAAGTTAAGGAATTTTGACATTTGAGGAATTTTGACATAGATGCAAGAATTTTGACAATATATGTTACATGAGCATAGGAATTTTTGATGTTAGATAGATGTATAATAATGTATATATGTATGTATATATAGGAATGTTAGATGTTTTAGATGATTATTTTTATACAATGTATATGTATATATGTATAGATGAACGGTGAAATTTACATAAATTTTCTGTTTTTTAGTTTTTTATACTTATAGGAAAAAGTTGCATAGAAAAATTTTGGAGAGTTTCGTACCATCATGCGCCTATTACTTCCGGATAATGATGAAGCCATGGTTTTCTTGAATCCTTTGACACTAGACAACATGACATATAGAAGGGTAGATGAGATCAGGAAAAATATGGTCCATTTTCTGCACATCCAGAATGGCACCATTTTGTTAAATACCTGAAAGGTTAAGAGAATCCGTTATGATTCTGAATCCTGTTCCTAGCCAGGGACTAAAGGTTTTCCTCGTATATTAAGAAATCACAATCCAAACATTTAAAAAATGTTACATTTGCATAGAATTTGTTCTCAATGTCAACGATGCCCGACCCGCATCCTCGTCGTCGACCCGTTCGCGATGACGTCCTGCTTCAGAGGCGCCATGTCCATGAGTGGGCTCCGCCGGGCTGGCACTGGGAGGTGCTACCTTCAGGGGCGCGCATCTTGGTGAGGAACCCGGGTCCCGTCGTTGACCCGGAGCTTCTTTGGTGGCAGGCGCGTGGGCCACATTCGGTGCGGAGGCTGGCGTCCCCCGTGGAGGTGGTACGTCACCGTGTCAGGGAGGAGGACGAGCACGTCCTTCGCTACATGGTTGCCTTGGACGTCAGGTTCTCCAATACCTGGCAGGTTCTTCAGGGATCTCACCCGAGCTATGATCCTGTGATGGTTCCTTCTCTTTTGGTGTCCACCGCCAGTGAACTAGATTATTCGATAGTATTGGATCTGTATTAGCTAGTGATGTATTAGAGATTATAATTATTCGATAATATTCGAGACGATGTATTCGAGATTATATTCGATGATGCATATCAATTATCTGGATTATTCGAGATGCATATTATCTACTATGATTCAGTTTTTCCTTATTGATTGCATGCATGCATTCTAATTTGAATACTAAATTGTTTTATCCTTCTTCTGGATTAGTTAAATAAAAGCTATGGACAATACCGGCAGAGAAGGAGATGAGGCCATGTTCGACATCATACGCTCCCCGAGCCTAGATGGGAATGAAGAAGATGACGGCTCGCAATATCTGAACCCTACCGGTGAGGGTATGATATTTGATGAAGACGAATGAATAGATGAAGTCTAGACCTTCGATGACGAAGGAAATGTTGTTCTTGAAATAACAAAGACCGGCGAGGTATATTTATATAAGCAGGCATCTGGTGATCATCATATGTTTTAATTCATTTGTATATATATTAATGAATCGATCTTTCTTCTTTTAGCCCTCCGGATTGAGCAAATCTTCTACAAGCAGCAGGACAGTTCGAGGCCCGGCTAAAAAGTTGAAGGATGGCGTAAAGTACAACATCGATTCCATCAAACCTAATGGCGAACCGCGCGAACCTAAGAAGAATGCGAACAAGTTCATTCGTTAATGCGGAGTTATTGTCAGGGACCAAATCCCGATCTCCATGCAAGAATGGAAAAAAGCCAACAAAGGAACTTCTAGATGTTACTTTTGTCGACCAAAGAGCAAAAGATGGGCTTTGGGAATCTCTCATGTCACATTTCACCCTACCAGATCATTTCACAGATGCAGATGTGGAGAAAGTCAAGAACGCTGCTCTTAGGAAGATGGCGATAGCATTCAACAACCACAAGAAAAGTATATGGGACGCGAATGTCAATGCAGGAAAGAATACTCCAGCATTCAAGGGAACACTGGAGAAGGCAAGAGATCACTGGGACGCTTTCGCGAAATTCAAGGAATCGGAAGTAGCTCAAGAATGGTCGAGAAAAAACAAGATTAATGCCGCGAAAAAGGAATGGCACCATAAGCTGGGGCCAGGTGGCTACGAGGTGGCCTGGCCTAAGTGGGATCTCGCTGAGCAAGAGATGATGGATGCAGGGGTCACTTCAGTTACATTGAACTGGCCCCCCAGGTGCAGGACTTGGTTCTATGTGCATGGGGGGAAGTTGGACCCAAAGACAGGCGAGGTTTTGGAGCGGGCAAGTCTTAAAGGAGCCACCGAAAGTTTACTTGTTGCAATAGAAGAGGCTCGAACGGGGGTGTTCATGACCAACAGAGAGAATGACGAGCTTACGCGCGCCCTGAAGAATCCTGAACACCCGGGAAGAACATGAGGCAAAGGCGTTGTTCCGTGGTTTGAGGGGTTTGCGAACTGGAACGCCGACTACAGAAGTCGTGCGAGAAAGAAGCAGCAGGAGGAGCAGAAGAGGAAGCTGGAGTAGGAGGAGAGGAAGCAGAAAGCAGACCGCCTTCGCATCGTAGAATCAAAGCACGCGGAGTTGGCACTTGCTTTCCAGCGGCAGCAGCAGCAGATCGACTCACTTAGCCAGGAAAGGGGGTCTCAGCAGCGGCAGCAGCTAGCGGATCCAGCATTGGATAGCACCGTCCCATCCATGCAGAGAAGCAGCGTGGGTTTCGCCCCGGGCGATGATGCGCTGATGGATAGATACCCTGTGGATGATATCATAGATACGACAACTTGTGAGCTACACTTTAAAATGAAGAACATATCCATGAAGGTGGTGGACGGCGTTGCTTATACAAATTCCCCTGAAGCAACCTTCCATTGCAATCCGATTCCAGCTGGCTATGCTCGTGTCGTGGTTGATGAAGTGGTGGCACAATATTCGGGGCTAGAGCTTGACATTCCTGGAGGTGACGATGAGCACACACTGGGAGAGGCCGTACATCGTATCATTCTATGGAGAAAGGATTGCATCGTCTTTCCAAGGCCACCGACACCGCGTCAGCTGGCTCCTCCAAGTCCGCCACCGCCTCAGCAGACTCCCGCTCCTCCAAGTCCGCCACCGCGTCAGCAGACTCCTCCTCCTCCAAGCCTGCCATCGCGTCAGCCCACTCCTCCTCCTCCAAGTCCGGCACTGCGTCAGCCGACTCCTCCTCCTCCAAGTCCGGCACCACGTCAGCCGACTCCTCCTCCAAGTCAGGCACCGCGTCAGCCGTCTCCGCCGCCTAAGCAACAGCGGAAGAGAGGCGTCGCAGCTACTGTACAAGAGGAGGCGGCTAGCGGTACAACAGGAGGCAAGAAATACAGATTTGGTCCAAGCCTCAAGCCTCTTCCGAGGTTGCCTTATGACTTGACTGATGAGGAAAACGAGATCGAAGTGCAAGCCCAACTAAGGGTCTATTTTGGACCGAAACCGCCCCCGCCGCCAAAGGAGAAAGTACCTGAGCATGTCATTGACCACTTTATTCGTATGGCTCAACCACCAGCTCCCAAGCATGTTGACTCAGACTATGAACGCCAAATCAAGAAGTCATATCAAGCACAAAAAAAGGAGTCGAGCTCGAGCACGAGCCAAGCAGCTGCCAAAAAAAGCGGGAAAACTGTTCCCTAGTTGGGAGAACAGGCGGTGCAATCGATCTCCCCGCTCATTGTACCAACAAATGTGAGTACCGGCGCCGATCAGATGGTAATAACCGATGATCATAGAAGGCAGGCTGAAGAGGCCAGTGTCACTGTAGAACAACTCCTAGGCATCGAGCCCATCGAAACGTTTAAAGAGGAGGAACTAAAACGGAAATATGTCCGCGGCGAACCTATGGTCAAGCCTGAGGAGATCAAGCGTCTATCAATGAGAATGTATGAATTGCATCAATGGTACATGAGAGAAGCCAAGACTACCGATAAAGAGTCCCTCATGGTGAAAGTCAAGGCAGAGCATTATTTCCATGAACAAGATCAGTGGGTTGAGTTTCAACAAATGTTTCAGTTATTCAATCAAGACGCACTCGACAAATCTATCGTCAGTTGCTATTGTCTGTAAGTGATTTCTTTCTGTAAGTTAAGTCTCTGGCTAGCTGTAGTGCTCGTTCATTAACTGTAATTATCCTCACTATATTATTTTCTGTGGTATTATGCAGAATGAAGATCTATGAAATGAAAAAAGCTGGACGCTATGGCATTGGGTTCATTGACCCAAATACCATTAATGAAGAGACATGGTGACGTGAATATGATCGACCATACACAGAGAGAACCTTGCTAGAGTTCTTGGTGCGACTAAATACCCAACCAGAAATACTACTTCCTTACAACTTCGCGTGAGTGACACTGTCTTGTACTACAAATTCAGTTTTTGCTTACTAGATGTTAATAAGTGTAGTTGATGAGTTATGCACATGCCCGCTTAATTTTACAAACGTGTGCGCATGCAGTTTTCACTGGATCTTGTTAATCATTGAAGTTGATGAGGGAAAAGTTCAAGTACTGGACTCACTACTTAAATAACCTAAAGAATACTCAATCGTGAAGGGGATGCTCTGTAGGAGATATGCCCTAGAGGCAGTAACAACAGTTATTTTGTATCTCCTGGTTTGTAATGAAAGTTTATGTTCCATGCTATAACTGCTGTGGCTCCTGAGCCCGTATATCCATAAAGGCTCTGAGGAAAACCCATGTGCACGTGTGGGATAATAAACAGTGATATGTATTCCTAGTCATGCCTCTAAGACTAGCTCAAGTATTGCATGATGATTATGTTTTCCTGATCATGGGCATGTCTATGCCAGCAATTTTGAGAGCACAATTGATGGTAGAACACTTGTGTTGAATCAACCCGAATTGTTGTTATGCTATGAGATTCTTTCGTCACAAGTTTATGGTTTATAACACAGAGAAGTTAATGTTTGCATAATTCCTTAGACCATGAGAGTATCGAGTTCCTTCATACTTGCTTCATGAACTTTGGGGTTTGTTAAACGTCATCCGTAACTGGGTGGCTATTACGGCGGCTTACGGGTTCACGGAAAAGTATGGCAAGTAACGAGATAGCTCAAGATTGGGATTTGCTCCTCCGACGATGGAGAGATATACTCGGGCCCTCTCGGTGTTACGGTATCCATCATCGTCTGGCCAGACAACTTGTGATTTGATCATTGGGATGCCGGAACACGGAAACGAGAAAAGAGAACAAAACCGGTAACGAGGTAACTTGCATGATGGACAAATTGTTGATCCACAGGAATGCAATAAATCTCACCTCGGGTGTTTGTGACATATTGCGAAGCAACAGGAATAGCAAACGGCAACTGGAGGTTCACTCGAATATTCATTCGTGTGGGTATAGGGGTCAATATGGGTGTCCACGGCTCCGATGTTGATCATTGATTGGAAAGGGTTCCAGGTCATGTCTATGCTTCACCGAACCTATAGGGTCACACGCTTAAGGGTCATCTATCTGCTGAATACTAGACAGGGAGTCTGAGAGAAAGTCACCGAAAAAGTTTCGGAAACAATGGAAGAGTTCCGGAGAGAGAGAACACCGAAAGAGTTTCGATAAAACCAAAAAGTTGTTTTGGAATATATTATTAGGTCAAAAAGGGTTTCGGCATCGCATGGAAATTTTCAGAGGATGCCAGAATTGGTCTGGGAACTTCTGGGAATTTTCAGAGAAAAAAACCGGAAATGTTCCGAAACTGCCGTAACCGCTGTTGTTGCTTTTCGCTGATGAAAACTACCATACCGAAAATGTTTCGAAAAATTCCCGGAATAATTTTGGAGGGTGCCAGAAATGTTCTGGGACCTTCTGGAATTTTTCAGAAAAAAGTTTCACGCGAAACATCTTGTCTCAGCGCGAGGGGACAAGATCCCACGAATCGGGGGTTGCATGTTTGGTGGCTTTTTGTCTAGGGAGCACCGTTGTTCAAGGGAGACTTGTTGGTGGCTTGTTGGCCCCTCCCCCATGGGAGGGGGCAAGGTTGTGGCCGGCCAAGTAGGGGCCCCCTTGGGTGTCCCCTTTGTGCTCCACTTGCATTACCATATTACCCCTCATGTGGGACATGTAGCTTGGGTATTTTGGTATTTTCTCCACCACCCCACCCCTTGCCTTGGCCTATAAAAGGAGGAGAAGTGGCTGCCATTCTCCTCATCCCTTGCTCTCATACACATGCCATGCATTATCTGGCTTCTTCTCTCCCTCCCACGAAAAGAGTTTCGTAGAGCCGAAAGGTTGTATGGGTTCCGGCAGGAACTAGTTCTGGACGGCGAAGCCCTGCCGGATAGCTGACACCGTATGTGTGCAACCCCGTAGAGAGGTCGTAGTTTCGGTCTTTTGCCTGAGGGGCTGTTCGAGTGTCCTCCCGAAGGGCTGTCCGAGTCTCCGTTCGAGTTTCGAGGGTCCTCCCGAAGGGCTGTCCGCGACATCGTCCGGGGGACTGTCCGACCGCCTCCCGAAGGGCTGTCCGACGAGGGAGTACATCCTCGCGGTTGGGAGGTTGTAAATCCTAGCTGCGGGGATCTGCACCAACGATCTCCACCGACTCTTCTTCCGCTGCGCTTCGAGTCGGTACGGATCAGATCAAACCTTGTATGGAGTCTCCATAGTGGTCCTGGGCGTGCTCGCTATACCGAAAATTTTTGTTTTCTGTCGCGTTCCCCAACATGCTCGACAGGTAATTTCAATCATTATCGCACTATGTCAGCCACTTTAGTTCGTTTACTGATATCAACTAATTAATAACTTCTTTATTCATTTTCTTTGCCAGCGGGCAGGGCTTGGGAAAAGTTCATCAAAAAGGTTAAAGGCCAATGGAAACAACAGCTGAAATGGGTGCGACCCAAGGTAATTAATTAAGTAGTACTAGCTATCTAACATCTCTTTAATTCTAGTTTCAATACCATTATCATGCTTGATTAATTATTATCTGATTGAATTCTATTCTCGTAAAGGCCCTGAAGCAGGCGCCGGGGACTAATTTATGTGCATACTACGTTTGCGAGAACATTCACATGATGGCGTCCGAAAGGAGCAAAGATGATAGAAACCGATGGGTACGTTTGCCAGAATACTATTCACAATTTTTACATCATTATCTAATATATACACACACAACTAATACATGCATATTGATCTCCTTCTTTTAAGATGATGGACATGCGGGATAAGCTCCTACCAGAGAATCGGGGACGAGCGATTCAGGAGGAAATAGCGGGATTTTTGCTCGACCAGGTCATAGATCCCAAAGGAGAATACCATTACACCGTACCTAGCTAGATCGACCTAATGCCTCCATGTAATGATCTGCAAATTGTAGGAGAAATTGTATATGCCAAATTGTATATATATATATATATATATATATATATGTATGTGAATGGTCATGCGAGAAATTCGATGATATATATATGATCGGCTCTACGAGAAATTCTATTTATATATATGCATAACGTGTACAATATGTAGTAGCGTAAAATATGTTTGAAATAAAAAAGAATTAAATGCAAAACACAAAACTAAAATGAAAAATAAATCATAAACCCTAAACCTTTTAGTCCCGGTTGGTGTTACTAAACAGGACTAAAGGTCGCCCAGCCCCGGCGCGGGGTCGTGCCACGTGGTGGGCCTTTGGTGCCGGTTCGTGTGCCGGTTCATGTTGAACCGGCACTAAAGGGGGGGGGGGACCTTTAGTCCCCACCCTTTAGTAGCGGTTGCAGAACCGGCACTAAAGGCCCTTACAAACAGGGACAACAGCCCGGTTCTGGACTAGTGGTCTGTACTTTGTCCAAAAAAAGGAATAATCTTTTTTTGGGAAACTTTTGATCTATTTATGTTTGATCATTGCAGTATAACAAACACCAGAAATAATAAAAATTACATCCAGATTCATAAACCATCTAGCAACGACTACAAGCACAAATCTGAGCCGAAGGCGTGCCGCCGTTATCACCTCTCCCTCTCCAGAGCCAGGGCAACTTGTTGTAGTACACAGTAGAGAAGTCATCGTCCTAAGGCTCCATACGACCAACACACCAAAATAGCAACCGTCGCCGATGAAGAGAAGCGTAGATCGAAAAGATCTAACCGAAAGACACACGAACAAAGACTGGATCCGACCGGATCCACCAAAGACAAACACCGACCTAATCCCTCGAGATCCGTCAAAGACATATATACCTCCACATGCCTTTCGAAGATGTCAGAGGCACCACCAGACCGGTTGCTAGGTGGGGAGAACCTTATTACATCTTCAGTGAGCCGGGTTTGTCTCGTCTCCCTGCAGGACACAAACCCTAACAAAACTTGAAGAAACACCTAAAAATGGAGCCCTCCCGCCGGCAAGGACCGGGATCCACCACGCACCCATTGCCCTAAGGCAACTTGACACGTGGCAGATCAGCGGTGCAGTCGAGGGGAAGCAAAAATCCTAACTTTCTTTCATTGGGGGAGAGACGTGCAGACTTGAATTTTGGAACAAAGTCTAGAGAAGGCATATGGTGCAGAAAGGCTTTCTACAGTAGGATGCAAATTTTGTACAGATGTGGTGTGTACTTTGGTTAAAGAAAAATCTATTTTCTAATATGCTATATGTACAAAAGAAAGGCTACACTAGGTTTATACACGCATAATACATGGAGCAATCGTGGGGCTACCAAGGTGTTTGGGACAAGTTCTGAAAAAGGTCCGCGTATATACCTGAGTACTAGCAAAAGGAGGCATCCAAGTTTACCTAACATGCAAGCAGAGTTGATGATATGCATATTGAGGGCTGAGAAATCAGAGAATCCTATGAGAATAGTATATTGTTCTCCAAGCCATGAGACCAAGTGGTGCATCAAGGAGAACAAGATAACATCATCAAATTCCCTCAAAACCATATCTGTCCATTTTCTAGTTTGAGCAACTTTACATTTCTAAAAATGTCCAAATGATCTCAAACTTGGTACACCTGCTAAAATGGTCTAAATATTGATCTAGGCCAAGTGGTGCAGCAAGGAGAACAATATAACATCATCTAATTCCTTCAAAACCATATCTTCCCATTTTCTAGTTTGAGCAACTTTACATTGCTAAACATGTCCAAATGAGCTCTAACTTGGTACACCTGCTAAACTGGTATAAATATTGATCTAGGCCAAGTGGTGCATCGAGGAGAAGAAGATAACATCATCTAATTCCCTCAAAACCATATATGTCCATTTTCTACTTTGATCAACTTTACATTGCTAAACATGCCCAAATGAGCTCAAACTTGGTACACCTGCTAAAATTGTCTAAATATTGATCTAGGCTAAGTGGTGCATCAAGGAGAACAAGATAACATCATCTAATCGATGAGTTTTCGTCCGAAACCCTGATACTTCGAAAGAGATTGTCCAGTTTGTACACGAAGTGCATCCAGTTTTTGTCGTAACCCTCTCAACTTTGTAGCACATGCTATGTGTGGGTGAAATTATGATACCATGCCAAGTTTCAACCTTTTCAGAGTTTCTTTCTAGTGCTTTTCAATTTCAGGGTTATTTAGCTTAAAAAGTCATTAAATGCATGAAAATACTAAATTAAAACCTAGCTTTAGTCTCGGTTGGTAGCTCCAATCGGGAATAAAGGCCTACCGCACATTTTCACACCCCTATTAGTCCCACCTCGCCAAGTGATGAGCTAGTCGACCACCTTAAATATCCGGGTCATCCAGAAGAGATAAGCTTCTGACATCGTTGCATCATTTGTTAGGGATATGGACTCTTACTATGAATCTATTCATAGTAAGGGTATATCTCATTCACATAGGGAACATTGGTGTCGGCTTTTTTTGAATCACTATGTGTCTATGCATCAAAATAAATTAGGTTAACAAAATGTATTGGAATTTATGGTGAATATGTTGCGGCAATGGTACATATGAAAAATAAATTGATAGAACTAGCTATTTTGTCACTATCTGATGATAATATATATCATGAAATAAACTTATATAAAATTCTAGTTATGATCAACTAAAACAAAACTATAATATTCTTCAATAGCAAAAAGAATCAACTAAAAAGCTTTTATAAAACTCTAGTTATGATCAAAATAATATTAACTTAAAATTATATAAAACTTATGCAACTAAATTTTTCATAAAGTATTTTTTGTTAAAAACTTTAATAGAAAAAAGAATTAAATGAATACTAGGCATGTATACATCAGTTTAAAAGAAAACTAAAACTAAAATATCCTCAAAATGTCTAAAACCAAAAATAGGAAAAATGGCTTTAGTCCCGGTTGGTGGCCCCAACTGGGACTAAATGCCCCCCTTTAGTCCCGGTCAGATCCACCAACCGGGACTAAAGGGATTGGTTTGGCGCCCTTTGGGCTGGTGAAATTTACCTTTAGTCCTGTAGGAGATATGCCCTAGAGGCAATAATAAATGTTATTAATTATCTCCCTGTTCATAATTAAGTCTATATTCCATGCTATAACTGCTATGGTTCCCGAGCCCGTATATCCATAAAGGCTCTGGGGAAAACCCATGTGCACGTGTGGTATAATAAACGGTAAAATGTATTCCTAGTCGTGCCTCTAAGACTAGCTCAAGTGTTGCATGATGATTATGTTTTCCCAATCATGGGCATGTCTATGCTAGCAACTTTGAGGGCACAATGTCAGGCAGGACATTTGTGTTGAATCGATCCGAATTGATGTTATGCTATGAGATACATTCGTCATGAGTTAATGGTTAATAACACAGAGATGGTTGACGTTTGCATGATTCCTTAGACCATGAGAGTGTCGAGTTTCTTCATGCTTGCTTCATGAACTTTGGGGTTAGTTAAACATCATCCGTAAATGGATGGCTATTACGGCGGCTTACGGGTTCATGGAAAAGTGTGTCAAGTAACTTGATAGCTCGAGATTGGGATTTGCTCCTCCGACGATGGAGAGATTCCCCTGGGCCCTCTCGGTGTTACGGTATCCATCATCGTCTGGCCAGACACTTTGTGATTTGATCATGGGGATGCCGGAACACGGTAACGAGAAAAGAGAACAATACCGGTAACGAGGTAACTAGCATAGTGGACAAGTTGTTAATCCACGGGAATGCCAACATGTCTCACCTCGGGTATTTGTAACATATCGTGAAGCAACAGGAATAGCACACGGCAACTAGAGGTTCACTCGAATATTCATTCGTGTGGGTATAGGGGTCAATATGGGTGTCCACGGCTCCGATGTTGATCATTGATCGGAAGGGGTTCCGTGTCATGTCTATACTTCACCGAACCTATAGGGTCACACGCTTAAGGGTCATCTATCTGTTGAACGCTAGACAGGGAGTCTGAGAGAAAGTCACCGAAAATGTTTCGAAGACAACGGAAGAGTTCCGAGAGAGAGAACACCGAAAGAGTTTCGGTAAAACCGAAAAGTTGTTTCGGAATATATTATTTGGTCAAAAAGGGTTTCGGCACCGCTTGGAAATTTTCAGAGGATGCCAGAATTGGTCTGGGAACTTCTGGGAATTTTCAGAGAGAAAAACAGGAAATGTTCCGAAACTGCCGTAACCGCTGTTGATGCTTTCCGCTGATAAAAACCACCGCACCGAAAATGTTTCGGATCGTGCCTAGAATAATTTTAGAGGGTGCTAGAAATGTTCTGGGACCTTCTGGAATTTTTCAGAAAAAGTTTCACGGAAAACATCTTGTCTCAGCGCGAGGGGACAAGATCCCACGAATCGGGGGTTGCATGTTTGGTGGCTTTTTGTCTAGGGAGCATGTATGTTTCATGGAGACATGTTGGTGGCTTGTTGGGGGGCCCCCCCCATGGGGGTGGACAAGATGTGGGCCGGCCCAAGGGCTGCCATGGTGGTGTCCCCTTGGTGCCCCCCTTGTGTTACCATTATGCCCTTTCATGTGTGACATGAAGCTTGGGTATTTTGGTATTTCAACGTCCCAGCCCACCCCTTGCCTTGGCCTATAAAAGGAGGAGTTGGGGCTGCCATCTCCTTCATCCCCTTGCTCTCATACTCATGCCATGCAATTATCTGGCTTCTCTCTCCCTCCCACGAAAAGAGTTTCGTAGAGCCGAAAGGCTGTCTGGGTTCCGGTGGGAACTAGTTCTGGACGGCGAAGCCCTGCCGGATAGATGACACCGTATGTGTGCAACTCTGTAGAGAGGTCGTAGTTTCGATCTTAGTGCCCGTGGGGCTGTTCGTGAGTGCCTCCCGAAGGGCTGTCCATGTGACGGTCCGAGTTCTGTGAGTCCTCCCGAAGGGCTGTCCGCGACACCGTCCGGGGACTGTCCGACCGCCTCCCGGAGGGCTGTCCGGGTGGCGGATGAGGGTATACATCCTCGCGGTTGGGAGGTTGTAAATCCTAGCTGCGGGGATCTGCACCGACGATCGTCATCGACTCTACTTCCGCTGCGCTACGAGTCGGTAACGAAATGATCAAAACCTTGTATGCAGTCTCCATAGTGGTCCTGGGCTGGTGCGTAGGGCGGAAATTTTTTGTTTTCTGCTGCGTTACCCTACAAGTCCTGGTTGGTGGCTCGGACCGGGACTAAAGGGGGGCCTTTACTCCCGGTTGGAGCCACCAACCGGGACTAAAGGGTGGGGTATATAAGCAACAGTTAGAGAATTTCCCCCAATCTCTCCCATTCTCTCCCCCGACGCCGTTATCACCAGGCTGCTGCGCCAGGCTGCTGCGCCGGAGATCGCCGTCGCCTCCGAGCCCGCTCGCCCTCGTCGCCGGGCCTCCTTGCCATTGCTGCCCCCGTCGAGCTCCGCTACTTCGACTACGAGGACCGGTGCCATTCTCCATCGATCCCGCCCCCATCGAGCTCCGCTGCTTCCTCATGTGGCCGCCCCCGTTCTCCATCGATCGCGCTGCTGTTTGCTGCTACTAGTCCCTCAACGAGCCTTCGTGTGCTCCTCGGTGAGCACCGCTCTTTCCCCCTCTGTTTCCTGCCTCGATCCATCACCGTGGCCGCCGGCCCCCTGCGCACGAGCTTCTGTCAAGTTCCTCAATGCAATTTTTGTCAAGTTTCTGTCAACTTTTTGGCTTAGGGAGAACAATTTTTGCCATGGTAGATGTAATATGGCAAATTTTAGCAATTTCAATCTAAAAAACATGAATGAATTTTCCATGGGCCATCTACAAAACTTTGTTGAAAGTAAAACTTGGTAGGATGGTATCTCTTTGGATGGTAAGAATGATGGCAAGGTTGGATGGAAAAATTGAATAACTTGCAAGTGCAAGTTTTGATGGAATTCAGTTATGGACCCAAACTTGGACAAAACATTTAGTGGGCTTCAAAGATGCAAATTAAGTTGAGCTTCTGAACATAAGGGTTTGGTTGGAAGGACTATGAGGTGTAAAAGTTTCAGAATTTATTTAGCTACAAACAATAGTGTTGTAGTTATATTTTAGATCTCGACCAGACTTGAAAAGAGAATGTTGTGGCCAAACTTTTCAAATGAACAAGATGGATTTTTGCATAAAAGTGATCTATAGACATCAGAGGGTCTCACAGTATTTTGTGGCATTTTTATAAAATTTATTTGAAATAGTTTTAGTTCAACAGGAGCATTTCAAAGTCTGAGAAACGCTCAAGTTCAACAGGATCTATTTTCTCCTTCATAATTTTTTTTTGCCATGTCAAGTGTTGTATTTTGCTGACAAATATAGTTCTTTTTTGCCATTGAAATTTTATCTTTTTTTACGTGGATGAACAAGCAAATTAATTCTACTATGGATGAAAGCGCTACTATCTTGTAGATCACACAGAAATGCTGAATTTTTTTGTTTGTTTTGTGTAGTTTTACTAGGTATTTAGATAAATATACTCAATGTGATAGCTAGTTTAAAGTGTCAATGCTTTATGTGTGACCTAGTTTGAAGTGCCATGCTATTTTTCTCTAAGTCTGAAACTGGCAGTATTAATACTTTGCATTTTGCCTTGAGGTTTGCAACAAATCTGTGCATCTTTGGATCATGACCAGTAAGTGTGTTTTGTTGATGGTAATTAGTACATGCTTGCCATCTCTTTGTTGCCATGAAAAACTGCTGTAGCATATATTTTACTTGCCTCAAAGGTTGCATCATGAATCTATTTTCTGCCACTATACAAATATCACTAAGTCTGAAAATCTGTTAATACTTGTCAACTTGTCATGATGATTGCCATTGATCTAGGGGTCTTTTGAATTAGTTCAGTAAGCATGTTTTTCCATGTGTTACATGTATATTCATGTCATGCCATTTATTGCCATATAGAAATTCTGTAGGATGTTCAAATCTTGCTTTCAAATTGGTATCTAGGCTTATTTTTTTCACTCGGTGAAATTACAGGTTGTGGTGTTGCATCTCCATGGACTTGGTCCCTGCTCGTCCCTCCACTATTCGACAAAAGGTGTCCATTTGTTGTATGTTGAGTTTTGTTCATAGGATGATTGTTGGTTCATTTGTTGAGTTGTGTATTCATCTTGTGTATAAATCTTGTATTCATCTTCTATTCATTTTGATTCATCTTGTGTATAAATCTTGTATTCATCTTGTACAAATATCGTCGTAACTTCGACATGAGCCGGAGGGGGGGGGTCGTTAAAACATAACCCCGATAACTTTGATTTTGAGGCATATGAAAACATGATTTGCACGTCGGACAACCATGAGAGAGGCGGTCCGCAAAGTATCCTCTCCCGAAAGATAGGACGACTCTTCAGATATGATTCTAGATAATGGCAAATGCCTCATATCGCGAACATAGTTATATTGGATAATTGATCTTCATATAAATGAAGCATAAAAGTTTAGCAATCACTTAGAAATTTTCATGTTGTAGGAGTACATGTAAAAAATTTCAGAGTTGTTCATTGACTTAGAAATTTTCATGTTGTTCATTGACTTCGACATGGGGGGGGGGGGGGTCATTAAAACATAACCCCGATAACTTCGTTATAACTTCGACATGAGGGGGCAGGAGTCCTCGACGATTGCCGGAGTAGTCGTCCCCGACGATCGCCGGAGGAGGCGTCCCCGATCGATCGACATGAATAAACTTTGTACATGTGTTTGGTGCATTTTAATGTCTATTTGATGCTGGTATTTAATGAATAAACTTTGTTTTACACTTACTGAAAAACTGCCAAGTCTGAAACTGACTGTTATAAAACATGTCAACTTTGCATGATGTTCGCCACTAATCCATTGCTCATATGCATATGATTCCTTGTTGTGATTAGGTCTATGTTTGCCACTAATCCATTACTCATGGTTGTATATTGCCATGTTGTAATATTTGCAGAAACTATGGAACACGACAGAGACTTTGTACAAGAAGAGATGTAAAGAAGCTATATCACCATGTTACGGGGTCAGGTGGCTACAAGGTTACCCGGCCTACGTGGGACAAAGCTGAGAACGACCTGCTTGATAAAGGGATCGAACCAGCGACATTGAACTGGCCCGAGCGGGCAAGGACTTGGTTCTTCGGGCATGGGGGGACTTTGGACCCAGAAACAGGGAAGTGTGTTTATACGAAAGCTCAACTTGCAACACCTGTCAAAAAGATTCAGAAAGCAATCCAGGACATGCAGGAAGGGAAGTTCCATCCCGACAGAGAGAAGGACGAGCTATCACGCGCCCTCAGGAATCCTGAACACCCTGGACGAACACGAGGCACATCAGGCTCCATTCCGTGGAAGCATGGGTTTCCCGGCAGCAGTGGTATAGAATCCAAGGGAGAAAGAAGAAAGAGGAAGCAGACCGGATGTAGAAGGTAGAAGAAAGATTAGCGTTGAAGGAGAAGAAAATAGCAGCACTTACCAGTCAGCGAGCTACCGACCCACCATCTTAGTATGACGAAGATCCTTCATTCGATACTGCCCAGGAAGCTACCCCACCATCTCAGCCGAAAAGCAACGTGGCTTCCACGGAGCTCGCTCAGCCTGATATCATGGCTCCTCGCTACCCCGTGGATGATATCACAGAGAAGGAACATTGCGAGCTACATGCAAAATCCATTAACATAACCTTGAAGGTGGCGGTCGGCTATGCCTTACCTCATGGACCTGATGGAACTTTCCATTGCGCTCCGATTCCAGATGGCTTTGCTGTTGTCGGGGTGGATGAAGTTATGAACTGATTTGAGGGGCTGGAGCTTGAGTGCCCTACAGGTGAAGGGGATAATCATCTGGCAGATGCCTTAAGGACTACCATTCTATGCAGAATGGAACACATCGTGCTTCCAAACTGGGCGCCGCATCAGCAGACTCAGCCAGAGGAGGCCCCTCAGTAGACTCCTCACAGTCCAGCTCTATCTCCGCGGCCTCAGCCGTCTCCGCCGCGTCATCACACTCCGCCACCTCAGCTGTCTACGTTGCCTCAGCGGACTCCGACGGAGGAGGCTCCTTAGCAGAATCCTCCGCCGCCTCAGCTGCCTCCGCCGCCTCAGCGGACTCCGCCGGAGGAGGCCCCTCAGCATTATCCGTCGTGTCAGCTGACTCCGCCTCCTCTGCCGCCTCAGCACCGGCGGAAGAGAGCCGCCGCCGCTCCGGCAGCTAGCAGTACAACAGCGAAGAAATCCAGAGCAGGTACAAGCGTCAAGAAGGCTCCTGACAAATTACCATACGACATGACTGACGAGGAAAACAATGATATTGTGGTGCCGATGTGAAATGCCAGCTTGCACCGAAACATCCAGATCCAAAGGAGAAAATTGATCTGGCAAAAGTGAACCGCTGTCTGGATAACCTTACAGGACCACCAGCGCCTCCGCCGCTATCACACTATGACCGATGTATTGTAAAGACATTTCATCAGGTGAAGCGATCGAGAAGTAGCAGTGGTGCAAGAAGTGCGAAAACAATTCCCCAGCTCGGCGAACAGGAAAAGCAATTGTGCCCCCCGCTCAAGGTGTTTACCGATATCGCTAATGATCCGAGGGTAGCAGCCGGCGGTTGTCTTGGTATCACTCTTGGTGATTACTTAGGCGATGAGGTATAGTTCGAAATGGCTGAGGTAGCCTTTAGATACGAGCACGGGAAGCCTCTCATCAGACCTGAGCAGCTCCTGCATCTACCAACAATGATGCGAAAATTCCATGACTGGTACTTGAAAGCCTGCGAGGATGGGACCGACAGTATCTACGTGGTAATTAGACATGAGCACTACTTCAATGGAGTCGAGGCATTGTACGTTGAATTTGAAGAATTATTTCAGTTATACAATCAAGATGCCCTTGACAAAACTATCGTCAATTGATATTGTCTGTAAGTATTATTTCTGTAATTAAGTCTCTAGCTCAGGTAGTTCATTGCATGTATAATTATCCTCACTATATTATGCAGATTGAAGATCCTCGAATGCAAAAGAGGATAAATCTATGACATTGGGTTAATTAACCCAAATACCGTAAATTAATATACGGTACAAAAGAACCCCAAGGATACTGTGAAAAACTTGCTAAACGCGTTAATTCGACAACAAAATAGAAGGGAAATACTATTTCCTTACAACTTCAAGTGAGTGTTACTGTCTTGTGCACATTCTGTTTCGCTTACTTGAGGTTAAGTGTAATTTGATGAGTTATGCGTGCGCAGGTTCCACTTTATTCTGCTAGCCATTCAGCTTGATGCGAGAGTAGTAATTGTCTTGAACTCGAGACGTAAAGATCCTAAGGAGTGGGCGGACATGAGTGAAATGCTTCGGAGGTAAGTTCAATCATTATTGCACTATATCGGCAACTTTCGTTCATTTCCTGATATCAAGTAATCATTTTCTTTGCCGGGTAGGCTTTGGAAAAAGTTCACCAAGAAGGTTAGGAGTGAATGGAAAAAGGAGCTGCGATTTCAACACCCCAAAGTAAGTAGTACTAGCTAGTTCCACGCATCTCTCATTGATTCTAGTTTCAATACCATTATCATGCTTGATTATCATTTTGATTGAACTATATTCTCGTAAAGTGCTTGTGACAGACACCCGGGAATAATTTATGTGGATACTACATTTGCGAGTTCATTTCCCACTCGACATCTGAGCGAGGCAGATCTTTACAACAATTTGAAGTACGTAAACAATATTCATTATTTTATTTTATTACCATCAATTGTGTTGAGTTTCATTCATATATATATATATATATATATATATATATATATATATATATATATTGACCCCCTTCTTTAAATTAGATCTGGCGGAAGCGAGACGAACTCCTACCAAATGATCGCATACGAGGAATTCAAGAGGAATTGGCGGGATTCTTTGTTGAGCACGTCATACCTACAGACGGAGAATACCATCGGGATTTGCAATGCGATTTTGCTAGATATTAGGGATCGTAAGAGATGCTATATTGTATATATGCATGATCGTGTACTATATGTAGTAGCGTCAAATAGATATACGAAAACTTGCTGTTCGACCAAGCACAGAGAAAGAGAGGTCACTTCTCTCTATATATGTTCATGACGATGTTGTGTAATGGTTCCTTCATTGCTATATGTAGTAGCTAGCGTCGAGTTGAATCAAAAACATAAAATAAAAATGAAACCCTAAATGTAAAATAATTAATGGGTAAACACAAAAAGAAAAAGGGGAAACACAATATGAAACCCCTAAATCCTCCAAAACCCATAACCCCACCTTTTTTTTTGCGAGGGACATAACCCCACCTTTCAAAAAAAAAAATAGCGCTTGGCAGGTGCTGACGCGTGGCTGCCTTTTAGTTCCGGTTGGTGTTACCAACCGGGACTAAAGGTCCTCCTGCCTGGGCACCCACAGCGGTCACGTGGAGCTCCTTTAGTCCCGGTTCGTAACACAACCGGGACTAAAAGTTGGGGCCTTTAGTACCGATTGCTTAGTCTCGGTTGCCGAACCGGGACTAAAGGCCCTCTGAAACCGGGACTGATGCCCTGTTTTCTACTAGTGCATGCCATTGCATGTACCCTTGGCTATTACATAACATGCCGTATGCATTTCATACGTGATTGATGCAAGACTGAAAATGACATATGCTAGTACGAAAGGGCTTGACGAAAATCATGTGCTTGCTCTGTGCCACTCTCCATCTATTCATTCAAGGGTGAGAGCTAGTATTCATAACACTTAGTAGAATCATAATATCAAATCTATTGATCAACGAATAACATAATATGTGGGAATGATTGCTAACCTAAAGTCATCTGACATCGGCATAATACGAAAAAAGACAACAAATCTTATTGAAATAATTGTTACGGCTAGTATAGAGTACTCAGACAGTAATTCAACATAAATCCCAGTTACTAAAAATCATAGTTTAAACCACACATACCAAAGAAATGTTCCAAGTTTATGTGTTAGGGCAACATGTTTACGGCTGCATGCCCAAATTGACATCGGGATAGGCCAAAGTATTCAGGATTTCTGTTTCGCATGCTCACTCAGCAGATGCATTATTCATCATCCTTAACAACATGTCGGGGTGGTAGTCATTCATCCGATGATATTGTAGTACGTAGCATAATTCCTTCCGGTATGTAGTTATGGACTTCTGTTAAAATATGAAATTTCAGTGATAAATTTACATAATGTTGGCTTATTAAAATATACCATTTCAGGACAAACTGACCTTGTGGTACACAACAAAGTTGTTTGTGAGATGACATTGGATGGTCCATAGAACAGAAATCCACAGTCATGGCTGGATATTCAATACAACATACAGTTAGATACATGGATGAAGTCATTTTTTTCTTGCTCGATCGGGCAAACAAATGCTTACTTGTTTTTCTGTATGTTTGTTACCGGCTACTCTTTGTGGAAATTGTCATGTATTCTTGTTGAATTCCTAGTTGCGTTGTGGTACGCATGCTGCTATTTCTTCCCGTGTGGTTCAGACATGTATTTGCTTAGTACTTATCACCTAAACTTAAAGCATCATACCAATCTAATTTACAATTAATCCATTGTAATTTACACAATGTAGTCTCACTACCAATTGTATCTGATATGTCTGCATGTGGGTCCTCTCCATCTTTCCTTTCAGCCAAGGAATCATAAATCTGGACTTTCCGTCCCCGAAAATCGACTAGTAGCAGTATCCAATGTTCGGGCGACAATGTTGGCAGAAAAAGCTACATATATGAAGTTCATTATTACATTACTGTATGCATGGCGTACCTATTTTGCAAGTTGTTTCTTGTAAAACATAAATGCGAATTACGTGCTCAAGGTCGTCAAGCGCTATCTTCTTGAATTTCTTCAAAACCTTCTTGTGATCACACATGTCGTATGTTGTCATTAGTTCACTTTGTAAAAAAAGGAACTCAGTTCAACATCAACTGTTAATGAGAATGCTTATTTGCAATGAGGTGTCAACTCACGATTGTTGGCTGGTCGAGTATATGTTTCCTCTTTGAACCATCGTCCACCATCATTGCAAAGTTGCATAACCACATGAAGTTCCGTTCAACTTCGCCGTTAGGCACAAGCACATCAACGAACTCCTGTTCAACAACATGATTTCGTCGAATTCTGACCTTGTTTGATGATTCAGTAGTATCAACAGAACTGGCCCGCCTTCCTCTTTTTGACTTCCTAAGCTTCATGTTTGTCACGTGATACTTGTAAGCTTCACTTGATGCAGTACGGTCGATGCTGTCTGGATTCGCAAAGCTTTGGCCATCAGGGAGTGGTTGCTCTAGCTCTGATATTCTGGTTCCGGACATGGCACTAATTGACAACCACTTCAAACTCGATTGTTTGTCTCCAGATTTGATAGCCCGTGATCCTGCATTTATTAACTTAGTGAAATTCAAAACTGGGTACGTGCATATTTGTGGATAAAATGTACAAATATAATTGGTATTTTCATAGTGGTACGGGATGTGCTACTGCTTTCAGGGTTCAACTTACTTATTTTGGATAGTGGCACCTCGTCACTGTTAACTTCATTTTCATTATCGATATCTGAGTTACTATCATGTGACACATTCTTGGCCTTTGGGGTTAATACTATGTCAACTTCCTTGGCATGGGCTGGAGGTGTTTTCCTCTGTTCTAGAGAGCCCTTGCTGATCCGTTCAGTACATTGCTAATCTCTCTACATACCATCAATGTCATCCGAATGTGTGTCGTCTGCTTCTGTGTTGGCAACAGCGTTGGGTGTGTGAGCATGTATCTTTTCTTTTCCAGTATTTGTGTTGGCTGGAACTTCAGTCAAAGTGTTTGTAGCTACATCATCATTTGCAGCTACTTCAGTCGATATTATGAGATACAACCTGATCAAGCTGTTGAGGACCATACAATCTTTCGACTGTATCAACAAAAGGAATGTCCCTTTTCAAGACATCTGCTGCAGTGGTCTTATCGTGCAACAAGCCCTCTCCATTCGAACACTTATCAATCTGCTTATGCAGCTCTGCAACATCCTCTTTTGCATAATCGGCAACATTGAAAACATTGTTATCCGATGTTTCTTGTTGTTTCATCATTAGCTCCTTGTTTGTGTCCTCGACACACACGGCTTCAACACTTTCTGACACATCAGTGGCTACCTCGTTGGCTTCTCATCGCCCACTATTGGCTTGAGAAACATCGCTGCTTGGTAATCGCATGCCATCCGAGTGAGAGACTGTTTTCTCTTTTATTTGATTCTCCTGTACTTGAGCTTGTCCGCCATCTTGTGGCTTCAGACGGGCAACACCAGCAAGATCATGAGCAGTAGCTAGCTCTGGATCACACGAAGAACTCAGCAACCTGTCATCATTGTTGCTAGCAGTGAGTGTGTCGCCCTGTCTTGACGTGGATGGGTGGTCAGACAGGTTTGCCGCAACATCCAATGATGATCTTTGTGCAGGTTTTCCCGTGTTGAAGCCAGATTGTGTAGATCCAGTAAGTAGACCAAGCATGTCAGCTCTCCTCAATATTTGACATTCTCTCCTTTTCCACCTGGGCCTTCGCTACCATGTACTCCATCTCAATCCTCTCAATAGATGCCTTCAAGTCCTGTAAATGTGATCACAGCATACATTGATTAGATTGTAATACCATATAAAGGACCTCTGTAAGGCAGTAAATAAAACATTCATATTGAGTAGGATTGCCTCTGCCAGTTCGGGAACAGTGAGTTCCCCAAACATTGCTGTAGTTCCGCATTTGATAGTCAGATCATCCTCCTCGTCAGTTAAGTCGTCTGCATTAACAATGCTCCCCTCAATACCTGCAAAAACAACCTGGCCCCAAATGCACGGTATTAGATAGATGGTCTAGCATTATTCGTTGTTGGAAATATGTTAAGTTATTACTATTGTACTGCACTAATACCTGTAGTTTCCCATGTAGACCAGATACTTTCATGTCGAGCGTGTCTAGTGTCTCCAGCATCTTAGTTGTTACATGTTTGAAGCGCGGGACACCTTCAGGGACGACAAGCATAGGCGATCGTACAATATTAATATTTATGAGCTGTTCACCAAAACGGTAGATCAATTAAACAGGTTCTATTCTTAGATATTAGTGTAAAATGAATCACGCATCCGTTGTGGCTGATGATTGAGTATTCCTTGACTTTCGAGCAAAAGGTGCAAACAACCATGCACATTTATGTTTGCAGCTCTAGATTCCCTGTATATGCATACACCATCAGGTATGCAATCTGCAACAAATGTACACAAGTCCATCTCCGGGATACGATCAAGATTCTGAACAATTGACAGAAAATTACGGTTCATCACGTGGCCACTTGCTGGGGCAAGGTACACACACAACACAATGAGTAGGAAGTACTTCTTGAGCTTATCCCTCTCCATTATTCCGGCCAGCTTGTTAACAAAGTGCTTAACTGGCTTCCCGCTGCCTCTTGACTCTTGTCTGAATTCCTTTTCTTCTTCGGTTGGATCCCTAACCTTATGATTGCAGGGCCATGCCAAGGGATTGGAACTTCTATCCTACCATCTGGGACTCCCAGCATCCTCTTGAAAAGCTTCCTGATTTTAATGTGCTTGCCTCTGACTATTAGCGTTTTGTTCTTCCAGTCCACCTGGTCAATCAGCCAGAGAGTTATGGCTCTTGGGAGATGGCAATTCGGCATGTCTAAGAAATGAGCAAACCCAAGTTCAGCCACCCATCCTCTATGCGTTTCATTCATCTGTTTAACAATTTCATGAACTTTATGAGGCGCACACTTGAACCCGACGACCTGCATTATTTTTACAGATGTTAATTCATATCACCGGTTATTTTCAGCAAAAAAAAAGTTGTAGATAATGCGGATATCGATTATATTGCTGCAGGCTATACATACCGGTCTATGCTCAGTGCTGGGTTGTCTGCTCTGCTGCCTGTCCCTTCGAGGCAATGATTACCTCCTGTTCGGACATTTCTTTTTCCTCTTTGGTGCATCTACTTCCTCCCTCTAGGATGTATTCTGATTCTTCCGTCCTAGAGCTGGACTCCACAATCTTCACATGTTTCTTCTTGCTAGCTTCTAGTTCTGCTTATCAGGCTCACTATCGGATCCTCGGCCATCTGTTCTATCCTTGGGCTTCCTCTTTTTTTTGGCGTGCTCGGTTTCTGAGATATAATCTCTTCTTCCCTTGTAATATCTATCCCTGTCAAACCTTTCATCCCTTGTACTTGAAGCATATCTCCTAGACTTCGTCTTCCTCTTTCTGTCAACATCATCGCTCTCTGAACTAGATTCAGATTCACTGCTTTCTGAGTCCTTCTTTGGCTTTGAATTTCTTTTTGTTCTCCTCCTGTCTTTGCCGTCTTCGCTTTCTGACATGTTGTCATGTTTCCTACAATGACATTTGCTTCTCTTATCAGTCTTGTAATGAGCTCCCTCGCTTCCAAACAGATCCTCATCATATTTACGATGTTTCCTTATTTTTTTCATGACTTCTTTTCTATCATCCCTGTTGCTCTTCTTCCTCTTATCATGCATTGGTTCTTCAGACTCTGTTTTCTTTGATTCACTCTCCACCTGATCCATCTTGCGTCTTTTGCTAAATCTGGGCGATCTACGCACGCATAGCTCGTTGCCGGATAGATTTCCTTCCATGTTTTACAGGATAACCAGTAAATCTGCCACAAAAACCATCAGTTAAAAACATGTATACTTCACCTCTTTACTACTAATCGCTAAATACAGATAAATTCCTCAATGCCATATCAATTGCGCAAACATCGAATGCTATATGCATCCATGTCAGGCAGACATAATGGCATGCGCCCTAGGCACTAAACAAGATCTGTTATATGCTCCTCTTGCATGTCGACAACCGGGAAATTAATGATACCGCAGCCAATATGAACTGCGGCGATTGAAGAGACAAATGGAGTATCTGTGATTCGAATGCCTCAATCCAAATATCAAGGACGTCAACATAATACTAAACGGCTTCTAGTTTGTTACTGCTACCGGGGAGATAGATCCAGACTACGAACCTGTGAAGCTGTACCTTCGAGATCCCCTTCACTTCCTCCTAGCGGCGCGGTTGCAGAACAGCGGCGGCCGGGAGCGCGGTGCGGCACGGCAGACCTACCCAACCCAGCGGTTCCACAAACAAATGTCGATAGACATGGGTCTCAAAGATAGGCCAAATGTGTTAAATGCGGTTGTGGGCTCCACTGTATCTATTGTGTGCGAATACACCACTACTGGAATCGCATTATATGCCCGAGTGCCACGGACACTCGGCAAAGGGCCAGTAACCGGCGGTAAACCCTTTGCCGAGTGCTGCACTCGGCAAAAGCCACCCGGCGTACACCTCTCAAGCAAACAGGAATTTGCTGAGAGCCAGGACACGGGCACTCAGCAAAGAGTTTGCCGAGAGCCAAACAGTACCACCCAGCAATATAAAGTGACTTCACGTCGTCTGGTTCCATCAGCTCTTTGCCGAGAGTGGCTCTCGGCAAAGTCGCCACAGCCAACCGCCAACGCATGCCACTTTCCCAAGAGTGGCTCTCGGCAAAACTGCCACAGCCAACTGCTAGCGCATGACTCTTTGCCGAGAGCAGCTCTCGGCAAAGATCCATTCCCAGACCACTTTCTACAGCTTTCCCCCGGATCCCTGTCGCAAAAATACATATACAATACACAAACATGCATTTCAAGTCTCAATGTCTAACAACAAACTTACATAACCATTATATAAAAAAGTTCACACGAACTTCTTTTGAAATCACTAGGTAGCTCTTTAGTACGAATGCCTACTTACTAAACAATAAACTGATCAATGCATTTCTACATGCGACCACATGATAAAAGCAACACCACAATTATCATGAAGAAGAATTATCATGTTCTTCCATCCACTGAACCCGATAAGCCGTTTCAAGCTAGCACATCCAGTGAACCCGTCCATTGAAACCACTAATTCAGATTTTCTCTTCTGCTTAAGCACATACTGATTGTAATAATACTCTGCCTTCTCTCTGCTATTGAACAAGTCGTGGGAGCTGCCTTCGTAGTAAATCACTTGTTCATTGCATTCAAACCATGAATCGTAGACTCCTGGACATGTACCTCTGTATACCGCATACCACTTCATCTACAAAGATAGAGAAAAAAAGGCAGAGAAGGAATTCAAGGTTAAAAATATCACATCATACATAATCCACGTAAGCGTTCATCAATCATACAATCAAAAGCATCGCAAGTGGCAATCTAAGTAGTCCATATCAGCACCTACATGACTATATCACTAAATCAACGCCAAACTATCTAGGTGGACTACTCGGAGGTGTAGTCGCTGAACCCGGTGATCATGGAGTTACAGCACGTCGGGGCATCCCCCACGGTGGAGGACCAAGCGTCGTCTGGATTGTACGTCGGTGGACTCAATGGCATCGAGTCGTCACACTCCTTACGTGGTGGGGCCTTTTTCTCCTTAGCTGGCGGATTCTTCTTGGCCAGATCCTCAAAATACTTTATTAGGATCAGCTGCGGGTGCTTCTCAATGAGAGCCGCCAAGTGGTCCTTGGCGAGCTTCTCCTTGACCACGGAGTCAACCCTAATGGAAGATGCATCGTCGGAGGAAGCCATAGCAGCGAAACCGATCGGTGCTAACACCTTTCATCAAACAATGAAAAATAGCATAAGAATCAAACATCAAAGATTACTTCTAAGCAAATTAATCATGATGGACACTATCTCACGGATATTTTGACTTTCGGTGATGGTGGAGATGGTCGCGCCCATCGTGCGTGAAAAATGTATATCACAGGATGAACTCGCACAGATCGACCGCCATCGTCAAAAGATGATTTTCTTTCTCCAAGAACAACTCTCATCTCTCTCACGTATATATGGTGGAACTCTCTCTGGTGGTGGTATATATGGTGGACACTATCTCACGGATATTTCGACTTTCGGTGATGGTCGAGCTGGGCAAGTCCATCGTGCGTGAAAAATGTATATCACAGGACGAACTCGCACAGATCGACCGCCATCGGCAAAAGACGATTTTCTTTCTCCAAGAACAACTCTCATCTCTCTCACGTATATATGGTGGAACTCTCTCTCGTGGTGGTATATATGGTGGACACTATCTCACGGATATTTCGACTTTCGATGATGGTCGAGCTGGGCGAGTCCATCATGCGTGAAAAATGTATATCACAGGACGAACTCGCACAGATCGACCGCCATCGGCAAAAGACGATTTCCTTTCTCCAACAACTCTCGTCTCTCTGACGTATATATGGTGGAACTCTCTCTGGTGGTGGTATATATGGTGGACACTATCTCACGGATATTTTGACTTTCAGTGATGGTCAAGCTGGGCGAGTCCATCGTGCGTGACAAATGTATATCACAAGAAGAACTCGCCCAGATTGACCGCCATCATCAAAAGTTGATTTTCTTCCTCCGAAAACAACTCTCATTGACTGTCGGTGATGGTCGCTCTTCCTCTGTTCCTCCTACTATCAAAAGATCATAGAGGAGGAACAGAGGAAGCGCGACCCCCTATGACAACAATCGACACATTCCTCCGAAAATATCTCACATCTGTCAAATATCATCGGGGTGACCTCCATAGCATCCATACAAACAACAAGAACTAATAGATGCAAACAACAAAAAATTACAAAAAAATCAACAATTACCTATGCTTTATCAACAATTATCTATACAACATTATCAACAATTATCTTCATTCATCCATCCTTCTTTGCATCAATCTATGCATTCATGCATACATACATACATCCAGCTATATATTGATACATACAAAAAACTACAAAAAAAATTACAACAAAAAAAGTCCATGCATCAATACATACATATATACATTCATACATCCATGCATCCATCAATCTTTGCATCCATATAAAAATTCATGCATCCATACATACATTCATGCATACATACAAGATCGGGGGGGGGGGGGGGAGACGATGCTCACCGAGGGAGGGGAGGCAGCTTGGGGAGGGGTGCCGGCGGGGTTGGGGGGGCGCCGGCGGGGTTGGGGGGCGCCGATGTGGTGGTGGGCGCCGACGGGGTGGGTGGCGCCAGCGGCCTGCGAGGGGCCGGCCGAGGGGGGGCGCCGGTGGGGTGGGGGGCGCCGGCTCGGTGGGGGGGTGCACCGGTGGGGCAGGGGGGCGCCGGTGAGGTGTGGTGGGGTCGAAGAAAGAGGGAGAAGTGAGAGAGAAGAGACCGCGCAGGTGGAGTTAAGTGTTCGCCGACCTTTATCGAGAGTCTGTCGGTGCGGCTCTCGAAAAAGGTTCGAGACCTATATCTGGGGTTTACACCTCTTCCGAGAGTCACGCTCGGTAAAGGATAAAACCTAAGATCTAGTTTACGTTATCCCGAGAGCAGCTCTCGGAAATGCCACACCTACCGAGAGCAGCACTCGAAAATGACACTCCTCCCTCATCCTTATAAGGCCTAGGCATGCCACAAGGACATCACAAATGATTCCCCATGCCGCTATCGGGCATGATTTCATGTGCCGCCATGCTGATGTGCAATTCCCGGTGATGAAACCCTAGCAGAGCAATAAATTTCTCGAATATTGCACACGTGCCTAAAAAATGCAAGGCCGTGGCACGTGCCATGCGGTTGCCCCCTCTTAGTGCACGAGAAGTTTCGAGGCCAACAGAGCAACAGTACCAGCACTTCCTGCACAAACCGAACACGTTCCCTCTCGATACCCAGATACTAGCTCGGAGACGGTGCGGTTTACAAGCGGCCTCAGGGGAGGCTTACTCGAAACGCGCCCAAACTTTTACCTTACCCTACAGGTGCCCTGTGATGACACCGTGCCAGATCTCGAGCAATCCTACCATCGTACGATTTTCTGAGGATTTGAACGATTGCATCAGGAATGACACCGAGGTACTTTCTGTAACCCGGTGGCAGGGCATGCCCCTCCCTCGTCTGTGGAAGGCCTAGGCATGCCACAAGTACATCATAAATGATTTCCCATGCCGTTACCGGGCATAATTTCATGTGCCGCCTTGCTGATCTGCAATTCCCGGCGATGAAACCCTAGCAGAGCAATAAATTTGTCGAATATTGCACGCGTGCCCGAAAAATGCGAGGCCGTGGCACGTGCCATGCGGTTGCCCCCTCTTAGAGCACGAGAAGTTTCGAGGCCAACGGAGCAACAGGACCAACACTTCCTGCACAAACCGGACACGTTCCCTCTCGATACCTAGAGATTACCACATCCTACAGGCGCCCTGTGATGACAGGGAAAAAACATTAATAAAAAAAAGCCGGCATCCACCATTAAGAAGATGGCCTATCACTTTGAATGTTCTCTGCTCGAAACAGGTGAACATTCAAACTGATAGTCCTTCTCCTTAACAAGAGTGTAATGAATACCGACGCTTACTACATCTGGACTATCCCACTATTTAAACAGGTTTTGTTGCTTGTCTCTAGGCGAGGTGGGACTAAACTTTGATGGTGGCCTTATCTTTACCAAGAGCTACTCTCGGCAACTGTTCATTTACCGAGAGCTACTCTCGGCAACTGTTGACTTACCGAGAGCAACTCTCGGAACTGGTACTGTTGGATCATAAAAAAACGCCGGCATCCACCATTAACATGATGACCTATCACTAGGTATCTTCAATGCCCGAAACAGGTGAAGATTCGTCGTGATAATTCAACACCTTAATAAGAGTGTGATGAATACCGAAGCTTACTGCATCTAGACTATCCCACTATTTAAACAGGTTTTGTTGCTTGTCTCTAGCCGAGGTGGGACTAAACTTTGATGGTGGCCTTATCTTTACCGAGAACTACTCTCGGCAATTGTTCGTTTACCGAGAGCGACTCTCGGCTAACTCTTGCTCTGCCGAGAGCTTCTCTCGGTAAAGGTGTGGATCATAAATTTATAAAAAACGCCGGCATCCATTCTTTAGAATACGAAAGTCACTATGAGTTTTCTCTGTCCGGAACATGAAGATTCATAGTGACTGTACGTACTCTTAATAATGAAGACCGAAGCTTAATGCGGTTTGACTATTGAACTATTTAAACAGGTCTTTTTGCTTGTCGGTAGGCGAGGTGGGACTAAATCTTTGCCGAGAGCCACTCTCGGTAAAGAGTTGCAACCCATACCGTTCCGTTAGTCGCTGCCGGATATGCCACGTGGCAAAACTTTGCCGTGTGTGGCCAGATGGCCCTCGGCAAATAGTGCCTTTGCCGAGTATAGCCTATTTGTCGAGGCCTCCTGTCAGCATTACCATGTGTTTGCCGAGTTATTCCCTTTGCCGAGTGCAGCTCTCGGCATTCGTTACTTTGCCGAGTGCCCGTGTTTTGGCTCTCGGCGAAGACCCTGACACCCGGCGTATATGAAAATTCCAGTAGTGCACAAAACAAAAAATCATTTGGCAACTGTAGATACATTGACTATGGTATATGATCGATTTCTATGCACGCATCGCAGAATTGATTCAACGCTTTTCCGGTACCCGGTAGAAACTGGTACTGCTAGTTTTTCATTTCGCTATGCAAAAGTAATCTTATGTGTTTCCGACTTAAAACGTCGTATGTATATCAAAACTCACTTAATTAAGTCGCCCGATCTCTTGGATTTGCACGGAAGTGTTCAAGTTGACTTGGGTTGCTCATTATAAGATTTGCCCCTCCGTATTCCAACTTAGATCTACAGATCAACAGATCAGTTAAAGCTTAGCGGCTACTCCTTGACTACTTTGGAGATCAAGCACATGGTTTAGAATTCTAAACTACCATGACTTCTCAAACAATGCAACCGTCTCCGTGACTTGAAATTCTGTGCTCTTCTGCTAACCCCAACTAGGGAGGGTTTTCTACCCAGCTTGGGAAGTACCATGTGCTTCTCGCAAATGTTTGATACTACTTCCCTGGATTAGATTCAGAGTTTTGCACCAAGACAGAGCCCAAAACTTGCTACTAAAAGTGCACGACTGGCCATTGTACATCTCAAGGAGATGTTCCTTGTTTGTTTGTGAAATGCTGAAGGGCAAGTTATGTTACATTCCACCAAGGAACAAAGAGGCAAAGAGAAAAGGAACATGTATATCTCATATGTCAAGTACTTGGCGCTGGAATGAGAATATACGTCTCACTCATTTTCAAAGTTCTAGTCTGCGCCATACATCGTGTGCGCTTAATTATTATTTGCTGATGCTCAGCCTGAAAGAAAAACAGAGCGCCAGCGTCAATACCAGCAACTGGTGACCATGAACACCAATCAAGCTCTCAGTCGTTGCGATCGACTATATTGCACTGTCTTGGCCGGAAGTTCTCCTCCGATAGGAGTGACGTGACAAGCCGCTGCAGCCGTGCAGCTCCAGGGCCAGGACGCAGGGGCGCCGCGTCCCTCAAGATCCAGCAGGAGCCATCTCCGCCAACATTCCCGGCGCACCAGCTGCCGGGGGCAAGCATGCCGGGCTGCCGCCAGAGGAGGTCTGCGTCGATCCTGTCGAGCATCGGGTCATCCTGACCAAACTTGCACCCGAAAGGGGCACCACTGTCGAGCATCTTGTCCCAGTTGGCGGAGTTGATAAGTTCGGGGTGATGCCCAGGTGGGTCGCCCCAAGAGATGTAGTGCATGTCGTGGTTCACGATGGTGTTCCGGAACTCGTCAGCATTGCAGGCCACAGTGTGGAAGTAGCCCTCCTGGGAGGACACGAAGTTGGCGTAGTAGACGAGGAGGGTGCGCGGGAGGTTGTCCCAACCCCAGATCAAATACTCGACGAATGCCCCTGACAACACCATCCAAGCAGAACCTGGTTATCACACATGTGTAATTTATAAACGTAATAATAATTAAGGCCAAGTATTTAAAACATAATTTTTTTTCTAGACAACCATGGTATTGCAACGATGGATGGATTTGTGGCAGCCTACGCTGGTACATACCTGTGAAGAGTGTGAAGGCCGTGGGCAGCTCCCGTTTCTCGGTATCGTTCATCCACTGCAGACCGTGCTTCGTCTTCATGTAGAGCCCCGGGTCAACGATCACCTGGGTCGCCCTTGCAGACCTGCCAAGAAGAACCACGTGCAGCACCGTAAACTCAATCGCAAGCGGCAATGGCACACTCTGCAGATTTGTTTAAGAAAGCACGTACGCTTTCCATCTAATCTCGCTGGGGTGGTCGATGAAGTTGAGGTCACGCGGCAGCCGCGAGAACACATCCATCAGATCTGCAGCGGTGGATAATGCCACCACACAATCATGAGTATTGTAATTCATGAGGAATGACAGCAGTTATGTATGCGCCATGCATGCAATGGCTGCAAGGCAGGCCAATGGAGAATAGGGAAACTCGGGCGTGTCGTGTGTATATATATGTGGCACCGACCGTCCTGCGTGACGAGCGGGTAGTCGGAGGCGGAGAGGTTGATGAACCAGTCCCAGTCGGCGTGGGGACCATGCAGGAAGGTGGCAGCGGCGTGCAACGTTGTGGTTACCATGGTGATGCCCCGGTAGGTCACCGGGTTGGCCTTCTCCATAACACGCACGTTGCCCGCGGCCGCAAGAACCGGGTGCGCGGCTACAATGGCCGCCAGCTCTGCGCGGTCTGAGTCCGGCGCCTCCGCGTCCAGGTGGAGGATGTAGTGGTTCCGTGGGTGGTAGATCGCGAGGAGGCAGCGGCGCAGCCTGCCGGCTTCCCCGGCCGAACCGGAGACGAGGTAGGCGAACCGTGGTCGACCGGGCGGTGATGGGCACTGCATGGGAGAGGAGGAGTACGTGTAGAGGAAGAGTGAGGCGGAGGGGAATGCGATCAAGTAGGCCGCAAGAAATAACAGGGAGCAGATGGCCCCGGTGGTGACCCACCGCCCGTCGATGCCGTCGCAGGGGCATCCGCGCAAGGAAGAAGGGGTGTCGATGTCGAAGATGGCAAAGCTGGGCTGCGAGCCGGCAGGCTGGTGGGCGCTGGGTGGCACGATGGCAGTATCCATTGTGGCGAAGCGAGTTGTGGTGACTTGTGAGGCTCGCAGCAAGTAAAGGCGCAAGCTGATGGTGTGGGAGTTTGGTCTTATATCATGTGCAACAAGCAAAAAAGTGACCGCGCGAGCGAAGCAACAGCGAGATGCCGCGAATAATATCTGCCCGTTGGCTCGCCTTCCCTTGGTTGACTCGGGAGGAGGCAGCATGTGGCCAGGAGGGAAGAGGACGGCGCTAGTTCGGATGCTAGCTCGATCATGGTTTTGGTAACATCGTTTCTCAGCCCCTACGAGAAACACACTACCAAGATATTTTTTATTACTAGCAAACATGCCCTTGCGGTGCACCGGGAGAAAAAAAAATCATCCGCCGTAAACACACCCGCTGGTCAGCAAATCCCTTGAAATCATTCCTGTTGTTGCACGAAAAACAACATGATAAGTGGTGTTGTGCAAAAACATAAAGGTGGGATGATTTTTAAAGTGTACTCGATGTATTTCCAATTTATTAGACAACAAAAGTATCTACCTAGATGCCGCTATCTCGGTAAGTCTTTTTTGCCATTCCTCCTTAGTGATGCCACACAAATATTGTATTTGATGAAAATAGAAAAGTACATTTCACTACTCAACGATAACTTGCGCATAGGTGCATCATTTTTGTCTTGCTGACATATGTGTTTGCAACTGAAGTCCAAGTCAAGATTTAATTTAGTTGCAAACATATTAGACAAGTCCACCGAAAATAATTAATCTATAGATAAGCTCAACAGAGTGGCGGGCGGGGAGAAGCAACAATGGCGGGTCACAAAACGCGACCGCCAGAGCTACTGGCAGACCAGTGGCGGGCGAAATATGTCACCCGCCACAAACAACCACTGCTGGGCATGGCTATTTTATGAATGTTTATTGTGGCGAGTGGTTCGGCTTACCCGCCACTGATGTTACAGGTAGCAATGGCGAGCTGGACAAAGTCCCCGCCACAGATGAAAGCCTGCAACCGGTTATATATATTTTTTATGCAGATACTAGTTGTGGCGGGCCACCGTCCATGCCCGCCACACGTAGGTTAGCGACAGACTATCCAGATTCAACACAAAGACTGCTGCTCGCCACCCCAAATTAGCAGTGGCGGGTCATCTGGCTCGCCTGTCGCAGGTGATGAGCACTATCTGCACACGCGCGCCCCTCCCCCTCGCCTACCCTACTCTCACTCTCTCCTCCATCTATCTCTGGTCGCCGCCCTCTCCCTCCACCGCGGAGCTGCCAACGTCGCCGTCCCTGTCCAGTGCCACCATCGTACTCGCCCTCCACCACGTCGCCCTCGCCCCCGATACTCCGCCTCTTCGCCCTCCACTCTGGCAGGTATAAGGTTGTCGTCCCCGCCTCTCTTTCCGTCGATCTTCGTCGCCACCCGCTGCCTCGGCCGCCACACACATGAACAGCCGCGGCAACAGCCACGTTCATCTAGGGTTAGGGTTAGGGGTTTGATAGCTGTGGTTTTAGTTTTTAGTTTCTAGGGAGTTGTAGTTTCAAGCTAGTTTCAGTTTGATAGTTGTAGTTTCTAGTTATATAGTTTTAGTTGTAAGTTTCTAATGCACACACTAAAACAAATTGTAGTTCTAGTTTGATATTTCTAGTTGTAGTTCCATAGATGTAGTTTATAGTTGTAGCAATCAAAACTAGCTGTATATATGAACTCAACAACCATATATTTGTAATTTATAGTTCTTTACAGGGATACATACTTTAAGTGCTAAAGTATTGGCGAAGCGTTGATTTATTTCCGTTTTGCTAAATTTCTAGCACTTAATATGTCCATTTTTTTTAAGAGGTCATGCCAAAAAAAATTGTTTATTTTTTATTCATAATATGCTGTAGTAGATGTCTTCATTTCTTTATATGGATTCATAGTATAAGCGCTAAACTTTTGGCGAAACGTTAATTTATTTCTGTTTTGCCAAATTTCTAGCTCATAATGTGTCCATTTTCATGACGAGGTCATGCCAATTGTTTTGTTTGTTTTTAATTCATATTGTGTTGTTGAAGATTTCTTTAGTTTTTTCGCCAAATTTATTTACCTGCACTTTCTAGGTCATTTTTTCCCGAAATGGCGGACAACGGCAGGTACCGTGGTGTTTTCCAGAGGCCCTGGGGTAAGTGGATCGCCCAAATCCAAAACCCTGTCACTGGCAAGAAACAATGGATCGACACGTTCGACTTCACCGAGGAAGTGGTGTGCGCTTACGATGCCATGGCGCTCGAGTACCAGGAACGAAAGGCCCAGCTCCACTTTCCTCGGGATGCTTGGCGCGTGAGTGAGATAGCACCTCCTAACATGAGGATAGTCTCCAAAGCCGAGGAACCGCAGCACCTGATGGCCGAGGCACTCATCAGGGCCCGTGAATGTCAGAGCATCGATCCCTTGGTGGAATGGTATCTTCTGGAGGATCTGCATATGTACGCCATTAACGAGGCGTTGTTGATGACCGCACGCAATCAGAAGGATGCCGAGGATGATCTGATACACTGGGGCGATCTCACCGAGGAGTTCGACGAGGATGACGATGACGACTTCAGCTCTGACGTTGACTTAGATTAGGAGTTGATCTCTCCACCATTCCTAGTCGTAGAACTACATGCTTCCGATATTTGAACCTTTAATGTAGTACTTATGAAACTTGCTATGACGTACCATCTATATCCGTCACTTCGTGATAATCCTGCTTATATATATAGTCGTACTACCTAGTTCGTGTAGTGTTGGTAATCTGTGATCATACCTCGCCGTGATGACATTTTTTCTTGCCGATTTTTTATGACGTTTCTCAATATTATATTCATGACATAGCGACAATGGTAACCATGTTTAACTTCTTGAAGGAGGGCATCGTCACTATTGGAAAAACGTCTTGCCATAACTTTTGTTGGTGGCGCGCCATTTTTCAACAACGCCCGCACTATTTTTTCCAAATAGTGATTGTGTCGGCCAAATTGGCACGTTGCTACTGGTGAGCTGCGTTGGGATTTCCTCGAATAGGAGATGATGATGCAGTACATTAGAGATAAGTATTTTCCTCAGTTATGAAACCAAGGTTACCAATCCAGTAGGAGAACCAAGCAACACTATGTAAACAACACCTACACACAAACGATAAATACTTGCAACCCAACACGAAGAGGGGTTGTCAATCACTCAACGGTTACGAGAAAGATTAAATTGTATAGTTTTTGATAGATAGATCTGACAAAAAAAATTGCAGCAAGGTGTTTTTAGATTTAATGTAGGATAAAATATAGACCCGGGGGCCATAGTTTTCACTAGAGTCTTCTCGCGAGAAAATAGCATATGGTAGGTAAACAAATTACAGTTGAGCAGTTGATAGAAAAGCAAATAATTATGACGATATCCAAGACAATGATCATACATAACCAACACGTCCAATTTTAGTAGACCGACTCATGCCTGCATTTACTACTATTACTCCACACATCGATCGCTATCTAGCATGCATCTAGTGTATTAAGTTCATGGAAAAATGGAGTAATGCCTTAAGCAAGATGACATGATGATGCAGACAAGATAAACTCACGTACGAATAAACCATATCTTTTTACCCTTTATAGCAACGATACATACGTGTCATGCCCCTTTCTGTCACTGGGATTGAGCACCGCAAGATCGAACCCATTACAAAGCACCTCTTCCCATGGCAAGATAAATCAATCTAGTTGGCCAAACTAAACCAATAAATAGGAGACGAAATACAAAGCATATTAATCATGCATAAAAGAGTTCAGAGAAAAACTAAAATAATATTCATGGATAGATCTGATCATAAACTCAGAATTCATCGGATCTCAACAAACACACCACAAAAAGTCATTACATCAAATAGATCTCCAAGAAAAACAAGGAGAACGTTTTATAAAGAATCAAAAGAGAGAATAAGCCATCTAGCTACTAACTATGGACCCATAGATCTGTGGTAAAAAACTCACGCATCATCAGAGGAGCAGCAAGGATGATGAAGAACCACACTGTGATCGTTTCCCCCTCTGGCAGCGTGCCAGAAAGGGTCCCCAGATGGGATCTCTCGAGAACAGAGGCTTGCGGCGGCGGAAAAAGTATTTCGTCCACTCCCCGATAGGTTTCCTCATTTTAGAATATTTATAGAGGCGGAGTTAGGTCAAACGAAGCCACGCGGGCCCCACTAGGTACCAGGGCACGCCAGAGGCCCCTGACGCGCTCTGGTGCCTAGTGGGCCACTGGTCCATCTTCTCGTGGCCTCCCGAAGCATCCAGGGTCTCTTATCGCCAGAAAAAATCTTAAAGAAGTTCCGTGGCATTTGGACTTCATTTGGTATTGATTTTCTGCAAAGTCAAAAACAAGTAAAAAACAGCAACTGGCACTGGGCACTAAGTTAGTAGGCTAGTCCCAAAAAATAATATAAAGTTACCTGTAATTCTATATAAAACATTCAAGATTGACACTATAATAGCATGGAACAATAAAAAATTATAGATACATTGGAGACGTATCACAGGTCAGCAATAATTTGGTAGTGTTGGCATGGATATTTTTGCTAACGTCACTACTATGTGGGCCCAGCTACCGTGACCAATTAGAAGATACTGCTTGCGTACGATTTGTAAAAACGGCATAGATACGTAACCTAATGTTTTCGTGTCATCATTTAGAACGCCAGCACTAAGTTTTGCCTGTATATAGAAGTGTTGCCGGCCCTTATTTCTCAAATACATTCACTTTCATTCTCCTTAAAATTTTACTCCCTCTTAGTTAGCTCCTTTGATGACAATGGACCCACCGGAGCTTTTCGAATCGGCTCGAGCCCCGCGTGTGAGCCCACGTTGGCGGGGCGTGTCCAAAGTTTGGGACTCCGCCGCCTTGGCCAAACTCTCTTCTAGCCCCGTTGGCTACGACATGAGCTCAACTCAACTAATGCAGCCGACCCTGTCCGGCGAATCATCTCGCTACAGCGCGACGTTCGTTCGATCCGGCAGCTATGCCACCGGTGCAAAAGATGCCGGGAATCGAGCGAGGGCACCTGTGCTACTTCGCGGCTGTCGATGCCCTGCTGATAAGCATATGTCGCACACAGAATGGAATCCATAGCGAGAGTTCTACGTTTGCGCTAATTTGCACAATTCAACTCTATATATCATCTAGTTAGTGTCGCTCACATGAATATGTGTGTGTATATTGTGATCCACAAGCGTTAGGGACAAAATATTGCTACACATGGATATGGGTTGATCTCTTGCAGAAGTACGTGAGCGAGTTGCTCGAGTACTCCATTGGACCACTAAGACAACAGATGGATGAGATGCAGCTCAAGACTGATGTGATTCGCGTCCATATTCTAAAATTCAAGATGCTTCGATATGCGCTTTTAGCTAGTGTTATGCTTGGCCTCGTTCTCCTAGCTGGATCGGTGGCAGCATTTTTTCTCGTGGGAGTCATTACACTGATGATGTTGTTAGTCTATATCAAGAGTAGTAGTGGAAGTTGTATATATTTGTTATTATTTTCATCCTTCAACTATTATGTATCTAGGCCAGATTAATGAGATCGATGTTGTGTTCTAATTATTGGTCTTGTATGTTTACGTATTTACAAAAATAATTCATAAAATAAAAAATAAAAAATATAATAAATAATAGGAAAAAACATTAAAATAATAAGCTAAACATCTATATGAATAGAAAAAAGAATGTGTGTAACACATAAAAGTAAAAAAAGAAAAACTAATGAGATAAAAAATAATAGCAATGGTTTTGGCCACGTAGGTCAACGTCAGCAATTACCCCGCCGCCCCCGGATTAATTAACGCCCCCACTCGCCTCTCTCATTCGATCCCCACCCTCTCCAAATCATCAGGAATTATGACGATATCCAAGGCAATGATCATACATAGGCATCACGTCAAAGATTAGTTGACCGACACGATTCTGCATCTACTACTATTACTCCACACATCGACAGCTATCCAGCATGCATGTAGTGTATTAAGTTCATGGAAAAATGGAGTAATGCCTTAAGCAAGAAGACATGATGTAGACAAGATAAACTAACGTATTAATAAACCCTATCTTTTTATCATTAATAGCAACGATATATACGTGTCATGTCCCTTTCTATCACTGGGATTGAGCACCGCAAGATCAAACGCATTACAAAGCACCTCTTACAATGGCAAGATAAATTAATCTAGTTGGTCAAACCAAACAAATAAATTGGAGAAGAAATACGAAGCTATATTAATCATCTATAAAAGAGTTCAGAGAAAACTCACATAATATTCATGGATAGATCTGATCATAAACTCATAATTCATCGGATCTCAACAAACACACCGCAAAAAGTCATTATATCAAATAGATCTCCAAGAACAACAAGGAGAACATTGTATTGAGAATCGAAAAGAGAGAAGAAGTCATCTAGCTACTAACTATGGACCCGTAGGCCTATTGTAAACTACTCACGTATCATCGGAGGGGCATCAAGGATGATGAAGAACCCCTCCTTGATCGTTTCCCCCTCCGGCAGAGTGCCATAAGGGGTCCTTAGATTGGATCTCTCAAGAACAGAGACTTGCGTCGGCGGAAAAAGTATTTCGTGGACTCCCCGATAGGTTTCCTGATTTTGTAGTATTTATAGAGGGGGAGTTAGGTCAAACGGAGCCACGTGGGCCCCAGTAGGTACCAGGGCGTGTCAGAGGCCCCTGGTGCCTAGTGGGCCACTGCTCCATCTTCTCGTGGCCTCCTAAAGCTTCCAGTGTCTCTTATCGTCAGAAAAAAAATTCCGAAAAGTTTCGTGGCATTTGGACTTCGTTTGGTATTAATTTTTTGCAAAGTCAAAAATAAGCAAAAAAAACAGTATCTGGCACTGGGCACTAAGTTACTAGGTTAGTCCCAAAAAATGATATAAAGTTGCTTGTAATTGTATATAATACATCCAAGATTGATACTATAATATTATGGAACAATAAAAAATTAGAGATACGTTTGAGATGTATAACACGTTAGCTATAGTTTGGTAGTGCTGGCATGGATATTTTTGCTGACGTCACTACTATGTGGGCCCAGCTATCATGACCAGTGAGAAGATACTGCTGGCGTACGATTTATATAGACGGCATAGATACGTAACCTAATGTTGTCATGCCATCGTTTAGAACG
Organism: Thinopyrum elongatum; assembly: GCA_011799875.1. NCBI lineage: Eukaryota > Viridiplantae > Streptophyta > Magnoliopsida > Poales > Poaceae > Thinopyrum > Thinopyrum elongatum. The sequence continues at coordinate 773,116 of CM022297.1, forward strand.
CCAACACTAAGTTTTGCCTATATATAGAAGTGTTGGCAGCCCTTGTTTCTCAAATACATTCACTTCCATGCTCCACAAAATTCTACTCCCTCTTAGTTAGCTGCTTTGGTGACAATGGACCCACCAGAGCTTGTCAAATTGGCACGAGCCCCGCGTGCGAGCCCACGTCGGCGGGGCGTATCGAAAGTTTGGGACTCCGCCGCCTTGGCCTAACTCTCTTCTGGCCCCCTTGGCTACGACATGAGCTCGCCATGACCAATGCAGCCGACCCTCTCCGGCGAATCATCTCACTGCAGCGCGATATTCGTTCGATCTGAGGCTATGCGATCGGTGCTGAAACTGCCGGGAATCGAGCGAGGGCACCTGTGCTACTTCGCGGCTGTTGACGCCCTGCTGATAAGTATATGTCGCACACAGAATGGAATCCAGAGCGAGAGTTCTATATTTGCACTAATTTGCACAATTCAACTCTATATATCGTTGCTCACATGAATATGTGTGTGTATATTGTGATCGACAAGCGTTAGGGACAAAATATTGCTACACATGAATATGGGTTGATCTCGTGCAAGTACGTGAGCGAGTTGCTCGAGTACTCCATTAGACCACTAAGACAACAGATAGATGAGATGCAGCTCAAGACTGATCTGATGCGCGGCCAAATCCAAAAATTCAAGATGCTTCGATATGTGCTATTAGCTGGTGTTATGGTTGGCCTCGTTCTCCTAGCTGGATCTGTGGCAGCATTTTTTCTCGTGGGAGTCATTACAATGATGATGTTGTTAGTCTATAGCAAGAGTAGTAGTAGAAGTTATATATATTTGTTATTATTTTCATCATTCAACTATTATGTATGTAGGCCAGATTAATGAGATCGATGTTGTGTTCTAATTATTGGTCTTGTATGTTTACAAATTTACACAAAATAATTCATAAAATCAAGAATCAAAAATATAATAAATAATAGGAAAAAACAATAAAATAATAAGCTAAACATCTATTTGGATATTAAAAACAATGTGTGTAACACATAAAAGTAAAAAAGAAAAATTAATAAAATAAAAAATCATAGCAATGGTTTTGGCCACGAAGGCCAACGCCAGCAATTACCCCGCCGCCTCCGGATTAATTAAGGTCCCCACACACCTCTCTCATTCATCCCCACCCTCTCCAAATCACCAGCAATTATGACGATATCCAAGGCAATGATCATACATAGACATCACGTCCAAGATTAGTAGACCGAAATGATTCTGCATCTACTACTATTACTCCACGCATCGACAGCTATCCAGCATGCATCTATTGTATTAAGTTCATTGAAAAACAGAGTAATGCCTTAAGCAAGATGACATGATGTAGACAAGATAAACTCATGTACGAATAAACCCCATCTTTTGACCCTTAATAGCAATGATACATACGTGTCATGTCCCTTTCTACCACTGGGATTGAGCACCACAAGATCAAACCCATTACAAAGCACCTCTTCCCATGGTCAAGATAAATTAATCTAATTGGCCAGACTAAACCAACAAATCGGAGAAGAAATACAAAGCTATATTAATCATGCATAAAAGAGTTTAGAGAAAACTCAAATAATATTCATGGATAGATCTGATCATAAACTTACAATTCAACGGATCTCAACAAACATACCGCAAAAAGTCATTACATCAAATAGATCTCCAAGAACACCAAGGAGAACATTGTATTGAAGATCAAAAATAGAGAAGAAGCCATCTAGTTACTAACTACGGACCCATAGGTCTGTGGTAAACTACTCATACATCATCATAGGGGCATCAAGGATGATGAAGAACCCCTCCGTGATTGATTCCCCCTCCGGCAGAGTGCCAGAAAGGTCCCCAGATGGGATCTCGCAAGAACAGAGGCTTGCGGCGGCGGAAAAAGTATTTCGTGGACTCCATGGTAGGTTTTTTGATTTCAGGGTATTTATAGAGGCAAAGTTAGGTCAAACGGAGGCTTGTGGGCCCCACTATGTACCAAGGCATGCCCAAGGCCTCTGGCGCGCCCTGGTGCCTAGTGGGCCACTCCTTCGTCTTCTCGTTCCTTTTCGAAGCTTCTAGAGTCTCTTATTGTCAGAAAAAAATCTCCAAAAATTTCGTGGCATTTTACTTCGTTGGTATTGATATTCTGCAAAGTAAAAACCAAGCAAAAAATAGCAACTGGCACTGGGCACTAAGTTAGTAGGTAAGTCCCAAAAATGATATATAGTTGCTTCTAAATATATATAAAACATCCAAGACTGATACTATAATAGCATGGAACAATCAAAAATTATAGATACGTTGGAGACGTATCAGTTCGTACTAACTGCTTATGTTGCATTATATCTAGGCATCTGTTATGTATACTTATTTTTCTCAACTTGATGAAAGTAGTAAATGGATGCCACATGTGAGACTTGTGGTTCATTGAGATGTCAAAGGGATAACAAGTTCTTCATAGATCTGCCGAATGAATTCCTCACTAGGACGGTATGTTTAAGTTTAACATGTTCTGATTGACTTTCATATGTGATGCATACGGTGGTGCCCAAAATTGTCTAACTACCTAGTTCTTTGTTTCAATTTTGCTCTGGTCATCCCTTGCGGGGCAAGGTGTGACTTCTTACAGAAGTTTTGAGTTCTAGTAAATGCCACCATCACATTCCAGTGCACCCTCATGAAGATGCTGACGGCCCAGCAATTCAGTTGTCTTGTCACCAACGAGGCCAACTGCACCTATTTTGGTTGCTGATTGGAAAGCCCTTGCAACTGCCTACGATATGGAAGCTGGGGAGAGACCCACGTTCTACCTCGACTACGACTGTGAATAGATCATGGTCTACGACAGGCCTGGTGGAAGCGACGATGTTTCACTCACCCCGGACTATGAGCCTGACTCCGCCCGCCGAAAAGTCTATTTAGCTAGTTGGCATGCATGGAATATCTCATGTTATTATCACCTCTATTTATTTGAAATTGTATATTAATGTGTGTTACTTTGCCTACTTTGTTGAACTATATCAATAAGTGCATTGTTGAACTTAAATGTTGTTATTTCTTCTATTTATAGTTGACTTATTTACTGTTCTGAAACTAGATTATACTGCCATTTTGGTTGCGATCGCTGCTGTATAACTTTAATTTCAAATATGAAAATCAAATTACTGGCGTTGCAACAACATGGAATGTCACTACTGATGAATATTAGTGCTGGCGTTCTCCACGTGGCACGCCATTACCGTCCAAAATGCTGATGGCGTAGGGTACAACGCCAACACTATTTTTAACAGTGGCGCCATATTGGTGGCGTTGGGTGTCCACGGCACCAAGGTTGTTTTTGGCACGCCATAGCTAGGCTTTTCTTCACTGATGCATGGTGCTCAAGGTCTGCAATGTCTACAAAAATCAGTATAGGGATAGTTTATCTCCTGCAGTAGAATTCGTAGCCCTTCTTGAGGGATGGATCAAGAAGTTTCTTGAAGAAGTTAGTGTGGTCCCAAGTGCAATGAACCCGATGGTGCTCTATTGTGATAATAGTGGTGCTCTTGCTCAAGCAAAGGAACCAAGATCCCATGTGAACACCAGACACATCGAGCACAAGTATCACACTATCTGACAGTATGTTGAAAAGAGTTTTGTGAAAGTTCTCAAGGTTCACACACTAGTAGGAAACGAGTCAGTAGTCCAGGTTCGTAAGGGCCTCTAGTCCCGGTTGTGCAACCGGGACTAAAGCCCCCCCCCCCCCCTAGTCCAGGTCGTGTCACGAACCGGGACTAAAGGGGCTCCACGTGGAGGACCTTTAGTCCCGGTTGGTAACATCAACCGGGACTAAAAGGCCCCCACGCGTCAGCCCCTGCCAAGCACGGGGGTTTAGGGTTTTTTTAAAGGAGGGGTTTAGGGTTTTGAAGGGTTTAGGGGTTTCATTTTGTGTTTCCCCCTTTTCTTTTCGTGTTTACAATTCAATTCTTTTACATTTAGGGTTTTCATTTTTATTTTATGTTTTCCATTCAACTAGACGCTAGCTACTACATATAGCAATGAAGAAACCATTACACAGCATCGTCATGAATATAGAGAGAAGTGACCTCTCTTTCTCCGTGCTTGGTCGAACAACAAGTTTTCGTATATCTATTCGACGCTACTACATATAGGTCACGTTCATGCATATATACAATATAACATGTCTTACGATCCCTAATATCTAATTACCAGAATCGCATTCCAAATCCCAATGGTATTCTCCATCTTTTGGTATGACCTCTTCAAGAAAGAATCCATCCAATTACTCTTGAATTGCTCGTATGCGATCCTTTGGTAGGAGCTCGTCCCGCTTCCGTTGGATCTAATTTCAAGAAGGGGGTCAATATATATATATATATATATATATATATATATATATATATATATATATATATATATATATATCTGTGTGTGTGTGTGTGTGTGTGTGTGTGTGTGTGTGAATGAAACTCAACACAATTGATGGTAATAAAATAAAATTGTGAATATTGTTTACGTACTTCAAGTTGTTCTAACATTCTACCCTTCTCACAGGTTGTTTGGCGAATGAACTCGCAAATGTAGTATCCACATAAATTATTGCCGTCTTCCTGCCTCAATCACTTTATGAGAATAGAGTCCAATCAAAATAATAATCAAGCATGATAATGGTATTGAAACTAGAATCAAAGAGAGATGTGCGAAACTAGCTAGTACTACTTACATTAGGGTGTCGAAATCTCAGCTCCTTTTTCCATTCACCCTTAGCCTGCTTGGTGAACTTTTTCCAAACCCTGCCCGGCAAAGAAAATAAATAAAGGAGTTATTAATTACTTGATATCAGGAAATGAACGAAAGTTGCCGATATAGTGCGATAATGATTGAACTTACTTCTGAAGAATTTCACTCACGTCCGCCCACTCCATATGGTCTTTACGTTTTGAGTCCATGGCAATTACTACTCCTCCGTCAAGCTGAATGACAAGTAGAATAAAGGGGAATCTGCGCGCGCATAACTCATCAATGACACTTAACCTCGAGTAAGCGAAACAGAATGTGCACAAGAGAGTAACACTCACTTGAAGTTGTAAGGAAATAGTATTTCCCTTCTGGTTTGTTGTCCAATTAACGCCTTTAGCAAGTTTGACTCTATATCGTCGCCGTTGTTCGCTACCGTATATTCATTTACGGTATTTGGGTTAATGAACTCAATGTCATAGATTCGTCCTTTTTTGCATTCGAGAATCTTCAATCTGCATAATATAGTGAGGATAATTATACATGCAATGAACGAGCTGAGCTAGAGACTTAATTACAGAAATAATACTTACAGATAATACCAACTGACGATAGTTTTGTCGAGGGCATCTTGATTGTATAACAGAAATAATACTTACAGACAATACCAACCTACAATAGTTTTGTTGACGGCGTCTTGGTTCTATAACTGAAAAAATTCATCAAATTCAATGTACATCGCCTCGACTCCATTGAAGTAATGGTCATCTCTAATTCCCATGTACATCATGGTGCTCCCTTCCTTTGAGGCTTCCATGTACCACTGATGCAATCTTCGCATTTGTGTTGGTAGATGCGGGAGCTCCTCAAGTATGACGAGAGGCTTCCCGTGCTCGTATCTACAGGCTAACTCATCCATGGGAACTGTACCTCCTCGCCTAAGTAATCACCAGGAGTGAAACCAAGATCATCGGCCGCTACCCCCGGATCATTAGCGATATCGGTAAACACCTTGAGCGGGGGGCACGATTGGTTTTTCTGTTCGCCGAGCAGGGGAATTGTTTTCCTTCTTGCACTACTGCTACTTCCCAACCGCTGCTATTCCCTATGTGACTTGATAATAGAGCAGTCATAGTTTGGTAGCAGCGGAGGTGGCTGTGGTTTTGTAAGGTTTTCCAGATAGCGCTTCGGTTTTCTCGGATCTATTTTCTCGTTTCGCTCGGGCTGTGTTGACGCAAGCTGGCGTTTCACATCGGCATCCATGACATTCTTGAGTTCCTCATCACTCATGTGGTATGGTAACTTGGCAGGAGCCTCCTTGACGCTTATTGTACTTGCTCTGGATTTCTTCGCATTTGTACTACTAGCCGCCGGAGCGGCGGTTCTCTTCCGCCAGTGCTGAGGCGGTGGAGGAGGCAGAGTCTGCTGACGTGGCGAAGGAGGCGGAGTCAGCTGCCACGGCGGATTCTGCTAAGGGGCCTCCTCCGGCGAAGTCTACTAACGCAGCGGAGACAGCTGAGTCGGCGGAGTGTGCTGACGCGGTGAAAACGGCTCAGGTCGCGGAGATAGAGCTGGACTGTGAGGAGTCTGCTGAGGGGCCTCCTCCGGCACAGTCTGCTAACGCGGCATCCAATGTGGAAGCACAATGTGTTCCTTTCTCCATAGAATGGTAGGCCTTCTGGCATCTCCCAGATGAGTCTCCCCTTCACCTGTATGGTACTCAAGCTCCAGCTGCTCAAATCCCTTAATAACTTCATCCACCCCAACAATAGCATAGCCATCTGGAATCGGAGAGCAATGGTAAGTTCCATCAGGTACACGAGATAAGGCATAGCCGACCGCCACCTTCACAGATATGTTCATGCATTTCGCATGTAGATCACAATGTTCCCTCTGCGTGATATCATCCACGGGGTAGTGAGGAGCCGTGATATCATCTATGGGCCGAACGAGCTCCGTGGAAGCGACGCTGCTTTTCCTCTGAGATGTTGGGCCAACAGTCTGTAATGAAGGATCTTCGTGCCACTGAGTTGGGCCGGTAGCTCGCTGGCTGGTAACTGCCTCTATTTGCTTCTGCTGCAATGCTAATATTTCTTCTACCTTCTACAGCCGGTCTGCATCCTGTTTCTTTTTTCTTCCTCGGCTTATGTAAGTGTCACTGCAGTCAGGAAAACCAACCTTCCATGAAACGGAGCCTGATGTGCCTCGTGTTCGTCCAGGGTGTTCAGGATTCCCGAGGGCACGTGTCAGCTCGTCCTTGTCTCTATCGGGATTGAACTTCCCGTCCTGCACCTTCATTGCAGCTTGAATGGCTTTGACGGGTGTTGCAAATTGAGCTTTCGTATAAACAAACTTCCCTTTTTCTGGGTTCAAACTTCCCCCATGCCCGAAGAACCAAGTCTTTGCCCGTTCGGTCCTGTCCAATGCCTCTGGATTGATCCCTTTATCAAGCAGGTCGTTCTCAGCTTTCTCCTACTTAGGCCGGGCAGCCTTGTAGCCATCTGACCCTGTAACGTTGTGATATTCCTTCTTTGCAGCATTTTGCTTATTTATATTTGACCTTTTCTTACCTGCAGCCGATATCTTGTACTCCACAAATGCGGGCCAGTGATCTTTTATCTTCTCATATTGTCCGGTGAATGTTGAAGTCTTCTCTTTCAGGACATACTTTTCGTGCAATCTTTTCTTCCAGTTGTTGAATTGTTGGGCCATCTTCTTAAGAGCCCACGCCTTGACTTTTCGCTCTATAACATTGTTTGTTGGATCCACCTCTGGCGGTAGGGTGAAATTTGTCATGAGCTTAGTCCAAAGCATTTCTTTGGATCTATCGTCGACAAAAGTAACATCATCCACCTTTGGCTTATTCTATTCTCGAATGCTGACAGGAATGATGTCCATAACAACAACTCTGCACTGACTTATAAATCGGTCTGCGGTCCGCTTTGGAGCAGTCAGTTTGCCATCTGCAGCGACTTCTTAGATCGTGAACCTTTCATTCTTGCTCAACCTTTTTTTCGGGCCTCGTCTCTTTATAGAAGGTTGGCACGATCCGGAGGGCTAAAAGAAGAAAGAAACGTTAACATATGTACATACAAATCAGTTAATGCATCTAGTCAGCAGATGCTTAATTAATATATCTCGCCGGAGTTTGCAACAGTTAAGGCTCCAACACCGGAGCCGTCATCTTCTCCCTCCATTCCCTCATCGGAGTTGTCATCTTCTCCCTCCATTCCCTCACCACCGGAGTCATTCAAAAACTGTGAGGTGATATCATCATCTCCATCGCAGATTATTTCCCCCAACATCTCTTCTTGTTCTAAGTCTCTGTCGTGTTCCATAGTTTCTGCCAATATACAACCATGAGAGATATGCTATTTTTCAGAATTAATGAAATCCGGGAATGCAAACTAATAGCATTATGATGACAACTTGAGAGCAAGATTGAGTGATGCTACAGCAACTTTACATGGCAACCAAGGGCATGGCACCAAAGTACACATTACATAGACCAAATTACAAGAAGGAATCATATGGATATGAGCAATGGATTAGCTTCATAATACGTTAATGGACGTGGTAAATAAATATTAATAAATGACGGAATACAAGTTCAAGAAAGGAAAACAACATACTTCGAACGAATTCTATTTTTAAGTGTCTTTTTTATATGACCATTCCTTGGAGGACATTTATGATGTCATATATGTTATAATTTGTCCATCAAAGTGTGTGCACTGTACATACTTGAAGCTTGGGCACACACTTATAAATGTCCCAGAAAAAATACGAATAAATTTGATGCTAAATTGTCATAAATGTCCTACAAGAATCAAGAGCTAACAATATATGAAGTATTAACCCTGAAGAATCACACCTTTGGCCTAGACAAAAGGTATGTAAAAAAATCGAACACGAAACTTCAGTTCCATCTATTTCTAGAAAGAGGTGCCGGAGTCAAGTGTAAGAGGTCTACCGGCATGTTTGTCTTTGTTACAAAATTATGAGCAATTCTCAGGGCAAAATCAACTGCAGCATGCCTCTCAATGTTCTTTTTGCTGGAGAAGAAGTTATATTTGTTACTAAAAGACACCAGGTAGCATATCAGGTCATCAGATAATCGTCTGACCGACTTCCTCCTTCCTACTGCTTCACTGAGTGCTTGTAGTTGCTAGAAAAATGAGATCTCTGTGTCACACAACAGCCTGCAGCCGCCGATGAGAACGATGGTTCCTTTATGAACAGAATTGCCGTCTGTCTGCAAGTTCCGCCCGGAGGACCTCAATCTCAGAATCATCTGTTTCCTCCAGTTCTGGAGAAGAAAGGCACAATTAAGCTAGTCCGATGACATCCTTTTGGGCCATTTAAGCCAGTTCTTTCAGTGGCGTTTGCAAAAAATTCCTTGATAGCATTGCACCAAATTGGTTGAGCTACCTCAAGAAATGTAAAAAATGCCAAGACCGGAAGATCAACACTTCCTATATCAGGTTCTTCCTTGTCATCTCATCCATGGTAATATGATCCACCGAGCTTCAGAAGCTCATAAGTATCAGCCAGATCACTCAAACCTGTTTTAGACAAATTCAGCAGTTAATTCCATTGAAGTTGAGATACATTAGACATTTTCTTCTCAACAATGGGATACAATAGACATATACGTTAGATGCATCATTAGTATCTGCATAAATTGGTAACATAAAGTATCACTTGTTATGACTCAAAAATGATCATGTTGTTCATACCAGATAGTTTCCCATCGCTTCGATAGACCTCAATAGCATGCAGACCAGCAGCTTTCAAATCCTTTGACACAGGAACAGGATTTCTCAATGCTCACGGATGAGCCAAAACAGCTATGCCCCCAGTTCTACATATTAGCTGCACAACGGATTCCGAGCTGGCTCACTGCCACTACAAATGAACAGCAGAAATCCACATCAGTACAAACTAACTACTCTGCATCTGCTGCGAAATGAAGCAAAAACATGCATGGCCATGATTCAAAATGTATACTTACGTAGCATAAGCAGGCCCTCCATCGTACAAGTACCTGCTGAAAGCTTGCCTATGTTACCAATTTATGCAGATACTGTGTCCTCTGGACTGTTTTCCTTTTCTTTTTTTGTTGTTTTTTTTCTTTTAATGAAAATATACCGTAGAACGATTGTTCTACGGTTCTGGGCTTCAAAAAAAAGATTATCAACATATCCAGCTGCAACCATGGCAAGCGCCACGTGCACCCGTCCTGGAGCCACTCCATTCGCTGCTATATTAGACACATCTTCAAAGTTCAATGGCATGCCGAGGTTCCTAAGTTTCGATAGCATCTCCTTGGCACATGTATAGCGGCCCTCCCTGATGCTAGATAGAACCTTCTCCAGTTCTTGAGATTTAGCAGGGCCCCAACTAACGTAGTATGCGAGAATATGAACAGGTTCATCCGCTCCTGATCCATTGCTTTTAGAACAATTAACAACTTTGAGAATTAACCACATCCGTGTGATCATCAAGGCATGTTACAAATTTTAGGGTGGTGAGAAGAGGGTTACCTAGGCGAATAAAGGGCGCTTATCTCAACACCAGAGATGATCCTGATGGAAAATTCCTTTGCCGACTCCATCGCCTCCGTGACACCGGCCATGGTGTCATGATCAGTCAGTGCGAGCACCTTCACCTGTGCTGGTCACTAGGTAACAGAGTTAGCGTGCGAACGTGCTAGGCATTATCCTTCCGAAACAAAGCTCAGCAAGAGTAAAAGAAGTGGCGGCGGAGTTGTTTAGCAGCGCACGAGGATGAGCTCGGACATGGCATCGGCTATTACGGAACTGAAGAACATTAGAACTGCAGTTGTTTCGTCGAGCACGTCGCGAACGTCTCTGCAGTTGGTGACAGGCGGGAAGAAAGGCTTACCCCATTGCGGTGCGCGCGCTCCACGAGCGCCGCGGGCAAGAGCGAGCCGTCGCTGCACGCCGAGTGCGCATGCAGCTCCACCGCCACGCGCGGCCGCCGCCTCCCAGCCGGCAACAGGTGACCGCAGTCTGCCTCCTCCTCGTCGCCCGCCTCGCCGCGGCGGGCCCAGCGGAGCACGGACCTCAGCGCGGCCAGCTCCTCCTCGCTCGGCGGCCTCCGCCGCTTCTTCTTGTTCCTTGCCCGCACCTTCTTCTGCTGCTCCCGATCGTCTGCGTCCGGTGGCGCGGCATTGACCGCTCCAGAGGCGGCCATGACCATCTCCTCCTCGGTCGTAGCGGCGGGGCGCGTCGTCGTCATGTGCCCCGTCATCTCCTGCACCGATGGCAAAATTTGCCTCGCTTCCGGGGATCCTCGCCGAGACGGGGAACCACGGACAAACATGGCGATTTGAACAGAGAGGAGATGGAGGTATCAGTTGTATACATGGAAAGATTGCAGTCTGATTGGTGATATGATTGGTGTTGTATATGGAATAAATGTTATGTGCATAAGGAAAAGAAAATCTGGACAGGGAGGGTTCCCTTTTTTTGGCTATGGGACGTGGGAGATAGCGTTCAGAAAATTGGATTGCCTGGCGACTTCCTTCTTTCAATAAAACCAGTGGGGTTGACGACTTATCTTTTTCTAATGAAAACCGGTGAAGGTATAGAAAAAATCGGTGGGTGGGAGGATCGAGGGGATCGGTGGGAGGGGGGTCGAGGGGTACGAACGAACGAAACCACGTACGGACTCAGTAGAGATATACACCTAGAACTTCTCGTTCTACTACTTCTCAGCCGCATCAATCATCAAGCTACTCATGTCGAACTATTTTTACCTATCTGCCCAGAACATTCATGATGATACATCTAATTCAAGTTTCTTATTTTCCATCAGCAGAAGCAACACATGCACGTGACGCCGATACCTGTCAGACCTCTTACATTCAACATTTTCCTATGCTGCTACTTATTCCATGTTTCAGATAGAACTCAATTGTAGATTTCTATTGATTCCTAGTTCCATTTGTAGTGTGAGATTCATATATTTCTTGGAATTAGAGGAATTTTAGCCCACTAATTATTTCCAAAAATTCCTGAAAATCTGCCGGTATGCCCATTCATGCAAGACAATGGGCGTGTGCTGAGTTTAGTCCCACCCCCGTTGTGGAGGGTGCGTTGGACCATCATATAAGTTCCTTCACGCACCACTAACAACTTGAGAAGAGGAAACATACACGCGCGCTCCTCCTGCTCGTCCTCCCCATCTGCCCTCCTCGAACGCCTGCATGTTTTGTGAAATTGCTGAGCTGGCCTATGACATATGCCATGTGTACACACTACCTTATTTGGTAACGCAGGCAAGAAAAGAAAGATCTAAAACATTCCGCAGGTGTTTCTCTTCCTCTCTTTAGTGGACAAGTTTCGTTTTGTCTACTCCTCGACATATACCACGAAGTGAGACATCACGCCTCCCAGACCCTGCCTATTGTGATGTTATACGGGAGAGGTGCGATCATGTTTTCATGGAGCACTCTCATGCAACTTAAGACGTATGGACCGAAAACCCAACACGTGTCCCTCGTAGAGGCGACTCAGGGGAACCCACACTCCGCCGGCTGTCGGCCCTCTCCTCCCTCCCCTCTCCCTCTCCCTCACCACCACAGAGGATCTCTATTTGGCGAAGCCCGGGCAGTGCCGGCGGCTGCGGGGCCTCCCTTTGGTACGGTTCCCCTGCATCCCTGGTGGCGGCGCGGGTCCTGACGGGCGGTGCTCCTGGTGGCGTGGTGCTGCGAGGTTTCGGCGGCGACGCTACTCCTGTCCGGGCGTGATGGGGTGATCTGCCCGGTGGTCCGCCCTGGCTGCCCAATGGCTTGCAGCGACTGGAGGGGCTACCAATCCCATGGCTGCAGTTGGGTGGCGACGGGCTGGATCAGAGCGGCGTGGGACCTGCTACCGTGATAATAAAAGTGGCGGTCCTCGTGCTCGTATCGCATCATGGAAACATCCTGCATGATATCGATCCTCCTTGATCTGGTCATCGACATGTTCTGGAACTGCTGTCGAAGATCTTGCCCAAGATATCTGGGTCGGATAGAATTCGGTCGTGCACGTCCATTTTTAGCCTACGATGTTCCATGAGGGCGTGACACAAAGCTCTATTGTTTGTTGGCATCATGGGACAAGTCGTCTTCTGGAATTGTATGGTGTAGACAGCTGGGGAGAAGGTCATGGTGGGATAGATCGGAGGATCGGTTAGACGGACGGGGCCGTCGAGGCGATGGAGTCAGCCAGGTGTTAGATAACTCTCAGGAGTAGTAGTGTCAAGTGGGGGCGGCAACACTGGAGGAATTCATTTTTGGTGATGCTCCTCAGGTGTCGAGCTGGGGCTTTCAGGGTGAAAACATAAGGTCTGGTCATCATTGGTTGTGCCTGGCAATTACCTTGCTGAAGGAATTGTTTTGAGAGCTCGGACTTCTCCAGGGTGAAAACCTAAAATCTTGGGTCGGTCAACGACGACACTTGTGCGTTGTTTCCTTCTTGGAGGCGTTGCTTTTGGAGACTTTTTATATTTTCTGGGTGTTGTATTTGGTGGTGGTTTTTCTGCGGCTGCTGGGAAGAGTCGATCACTGTGGCGAGACCTTTGTTTTTCTTTTCTTTTTATTTTTTTCTTTGGCTGTGTTCATGTGGGATGCCTTTGCAACATCTTGTAGGTGTAGAGACTGGGTGTAATTAGTATCTTCGGATATTAATATATTCCCATTTAAAAAAAATGTCTGCACACGATGACATCCCCGATGAAGACTGCTTGCCCAATGCCAACGAAATCCTACAAGCAGTTGCAATCGATATGGACATGATGTTTGTTCTTTATTTTCCCAATGCATAACTAGTTCTCAATTTGTTAGTTGATTCGATAATCATCTATATTGTTTAGGTTAAACAAAATGGAAAATAGCTCAAATATTCGCCTTCAAAGCACTTGAGCAATGGCGCGAGGAAATTGATACTGCACAACCTCAGGTTTTGTTTTAGATGGTCATGAAGAAAAAGAGTGCAAGTTAATAAAATCATTATATTGCTTGAAAAAAACACTTATGCAATGGTACGGGAAGTTTAAAAGAACTTTAACATATATGGTTTTTTATAAATGAAGCAAACAAATATGTAAATCCGCATTTGTTGTCTCGACATAGTCTGTCCCAAGCCTGGGTAATGGAGGAGGGTTGTGATAGGCTTGGCGAGACGATGTCAAAACTTAGCCTATCTTATCGAGGTGAAATCCAGTAGAACATCGTTGGGGCATAACCCTCTTAGCGATGCAACATAGAGGGACTCAGGTGTGATGCCAAATGGGCAAGGGACGGGTGGTCACCCCTGTGGTGGCACGTCGTATCTTGATCTGGATACGGTGACATATGAGCAAGGATTTGGTCGCATCCTTAGTGGCGCGCTACATCGACACCCGAGTGTAACGAAAAATGAGCAAAGGTCTTCACATTTGACTCGACAAAGTGCGAAGGGTAAGGAAGTTAGCCAAGCCTAGGAGGATCCACTTAGCTAGCTGGAACATAGGGTCCCTCGCAAGTAAGCTGCGGTAGCTACTTGATACAGCGGTGAGGAGAAGTGTTGCTATCCTTTATATCCAAGAAACCAAATTAAGGGTACAAAGAGCGAAGGATGTGGAGGTACCTGCTTCAAGATGTGATACACGGAGACAGCTGCAAACCGAAATGAAGTAGGCATTTTGATCAACAAGTGACTGCTGGACAACTATGAGTAGCTTATCAGAGCCCGTTCAAGCTCGGGCCGGCAACGACCTCGCGGCGGCGGGTGCATGCACGGATAGGCGATAACGGTGGGGAATCCAAAGATGGGAGGTAAAATGAGAAGGAATAAGATGCTTTTAAGACATGTGGGGCCTATATTTTTTATTAGCTTTTTTGACTCAGATAACATGTCAGCATTGACTAGTCCACCAGGATGGGAAGTCACACAAAACCAGATTTTAAGCGGCCTTGCAGTTCGAGGTTGTAGATTAACCTATAAGTCATGAGTTTATGGTTGAAGTATGCACTTTTGCTTTTCCAAAGTGATTGTGTTTTCGTAAGTCAGAGCACATAATAGTGTTTTTGTGCTACGGCTAGAGTGCTAATTAACCTCATAATCCTAATTAATCAACCCATGCAGTAAACTTGTTGGTTCTATAGTAAAATGCTACTCCCTCCAATCTAAATTAATACAACTTTTAAAGTTTACAGCAATATTAATTTGATGAAATCTGGCCGAATACCTTGAAGGGAAAAAGCTAGGGTTTCTCTTGCCTCCCGCCGGCGCCGGCGCCTGTCCGCCCCGTCTCCGGTGGCTTTAGGGCCATGGAGGCGGAGTGGATCTCGGCCCTTGCCTGTGGGAGGGCTCCGTTTTTAGATCTTTTTTCGAGTTTTGTTAGGGTTTGTGTCCTACTCAGGAAGGCGAGACGGCGGCGACTTCTTGAAGATGGAATAAAGGTCTCCCCGCCTAGCCCCCATTCCGGTGATGCGTCTAGCATCGTCGGTGGGCATGTGGATGTGTGTCTCCGGCGGATATGTCTTTGGTGGATTTGCTCGGATTTGTTCGTCGTTCGTCTGTGTTCCTGTGTCTTCAGGTTAGATTCTTCTGATCTATACTCTTCATCGGCGGCGGTTGCTGTTCTGGTGCGTTGGTTCTATGGGGTCTTAGCACGACGACTTCCCGACTGTCTACTACAACAAGGTTTGCCCGGCTCCGGCGATGGAGGGGCAATGACAGCGGCGCGCCTTCGGCTCGCTTCAGTGCTTGTAGTCATCGCTAGGTAGTTTACGGATCTGGATGTAATTTTTATTATTTCTAGTGTTCGTTGTACTACCATGATTGAAGATGAATAAATTGGAAGTTTTTCTCGCAAAAAAAAAAGATCATGCAATAAGTATTATTTCCTTTATAGTGAATGTTGTCGACTAGGAGTACATCTCAATAGAGAATATATTCATGAGATCTAATTGAAAGAACTTCTGGAACATTTAACAACTCAATTCTAGCGTAAGATTTGATCATGAACGCTCAATTAATTAGCACTTTACAGTAGTACAAACTGCAGCAGGAAGGCAGAGGGATCAAACGATCACGACATCACGTATGTATGTTGCAAGGCGGGGGTGCGTGGAAGAATCGAAACCTGCCTAGTATGGCGTGATACAGGTCGTTGACGTTCCTCTTCATCATGTGCATTCCAGTGATGGTGAGGATGGGGCCGAGGACAGCCAGCACCTGCACACACACAAACACACACACACACACAATGAACTGCCGATGAAGCAAGGAATTCTCATATTGTTTTGAACGTACCCCGACGGCCCAGAAGGGCATGGTGTTGTGTTTCAAGGGGTGCTGGAGGAGGGGGTGCTTCATCATGGCATCTCCAACGAACCGGTGGAACGGCTCGATCCTGTTGAGGAGCACTTCCATGGTGACGAGAAGGAGAAGCGCCATCTTGTGCACTCGTGCCGCTCTTGCTCCACGGCTCTTCAAGCCGTAAGAGCGCGGGCGAATGACCATAGGCATGTCCTCTCCCTCACCAAATGGTTGCATCTCCTCCTCCTCTCCCTCACAGATGCTCTTGTGTAAGGTACCGGATGCCTCTCTCACAATCTATGGCTCTTACAGTGGATACAAGGTTGAATTACAAGCATCAATGGAGCTACAGGATTTGGGGATTAGGAAGACAGGAGGAAGAGGGATGGAGGTAGGAGAAGGGAGCCGCCGGGTGCCGTTCAGCCGTGATCCACTGGATCCCTCTCCTGATGCTTCTGTCCTCGTACTTGTAATAGTTTTTTTTTTTTGAGACAATCTTGCTTAGCTTTATTCAATCTCCAAAATGTTTACAGGAAAAGGAAGCTCCCCCGGTCGGCCTAACCAAACATGGCGACCAAAACCGAGTCCTAAAGCATGCCTAGCGAGGGTGTGAGCCTCGAAATTCAAGCTGCTAAACTCATGAACTATATTACTTGTAATAGTTGTGGCTGTAGTTTGTAGCAAGGCAGCTGGGCCAAGCCCATACCTATTGGCCCATGATAGGAGGGCTGCTGACATCTTGTCTTGTGAGCTGAGCGCCCGCGAAGAGGAGCGGGTGCTGTGGAATAATATTAAACCGAGGCCAGAAGAGGAGTGGGGCTGCTGTGAACTAATAGATATTAAACCGGTGCTAGAAGACAAGTTTTGTATGCTAGCTAGTTATTATTTAGCTACATGGGTGATAGGTTGCATGCCAAAGCTTAGCCTGTAAGCAACGGTCACCAGGTTACTAACATCCTTTCGAGTACACGTACGCACAAACTCACATGGAAAACCTCAACAATCATGTGAAACTACTCCGCTGGGCGTGCCATATGTTTTTGAACATCATGTAGTGCTCGTTGAGTGATGCCCGGAGTTTGAGCAGTTGTTGTCTCCTGGTTGACGTACAGTATTCCACGCAACAAGATCAACCCCTTATCATGGTTCATGCCTACTTGTATACGGGTTAAGCATTTTACGTAGGCATGATATCTTCCTAAATTTAAGTTGTCTGCTAGGTTAGGTTTGAGTGTTTTTTTTTTCTTTTTCTTTTGCGGGTGAGGTTCATATGGAATACCATCTGCTTATTTCCAGCACACCACTGATATCGAGGACAAGAGAACGGTTCGTCCGTGTCTCTCCCGCGTGAGAACGGGCGAACCCTAGTGTCGCCACCCTTAGTCTCCTTCCCTTTCCTCCTTGGCCTCGCCGCCACCAGGGCATGCCATTGGGCGAAGCCCAGCCAACGTTGGCGGCGGCAGGGATCCCCTTCCTCCTCACCTCGCGACGCGGGTGCGAAATCTCGACTGGGACGCCCACTTTGGTGCAGGGCGTGGCGGCACGCCGGTGTGTGGCCTCGTCGATGGTGCGGGTGGGCGGCTGTCTGCAGTGCCTGCATGGCCACGATACTAGAGCGCGACCACGAAGGTGACCTGGTGACGGAGTTAAATCCGGCAGATCTAGAGTAGGGGGTACCGAGCTAGTGATCTTGGCATGATGGTAACAGGACGAGTTTACCAAGGTTCGGGCCCTCTCGAAGATGTCAAAACCTATGTCCTGCTTTGTTGTATTTTTAGGGATGAAGTACAGAGTACAGGTTGATCTACGTCGTATATGTGAGTGAATCTACTTCTACGGTCTAAACTCCTCAGCTTATATAGACTGCGGGAGTATCTAGGGTTACACCTAGGTCAGTTACATCTGGGGACAAACATGCCAAGGATTACATCATGCCTTGGAGTGCACGCCAAGTCTTCGAAAGATTCCATCTTGAGTGTGTCATGAACATGGCCCACTTGATTGGTAGTTTGGGTCTCCGCAGCCTAGCCCTTGCTTGACGCCCGACGTGGTTAGCACCCCCATATCCAGGACACCATCAATAGCCACTGAACTGGTCTTCAAGCCAAGGGCATTACTTCGGCCCTTTCGAGTTGCTTCTTCATCTTTGGTCTTTGGTTTTGCAGGTGAGTTCGATAAACCTGATATCCTTGTTTTCCGAGTTCGGACCATAGTTGAGAATATTCTCATATATGAAGTCTTTGTGCCAAGGTAGATGCCTTAAGAGCTAAGTAAGCTTCCATGGAGGACCAATCGCATGCCCCACCCTGGCGGCTTTATGTGCACATTGCCTTGCCATGGGCCCATTGTTGCTTTTTGTGCAATTGTTGCAAGTATTTCTACTCGAAATACCAAACTTTATGTTTTTCCTAGTACTAATAATTATGACTTTGTTAGTACTCATATTGCTCCTTCCGCCACTAGTGTGGAGTCTTATGAGGTAAAAGATGACTTGTTAAATCTTGTTATGAAAGAACAATTTTCTGAAAATATAATGAAGACGTTGCTGCCCATCTTAATATCTTTGTTGAATTAAGTGATATCCAAAAAACTAAAGATCCAGACAATGATATTGTAGAACATAAACTATTCTCATTTTCTTTGAGAGATAGAGCTAAATAGTGGTTGATGACTTTACCGAAAACTAGTATTGATTCATGGGCTAAGTCTAAAGATGCTTTTATTGGTAAAGGTTTTCCTCCTGCAAAATTTATATCTTTGAGGAACTAAATTATGAATTTTAAACAAATTGATCAAGAACGTGTTGCACAATCATGGGAAATGAAGAAACTTATGCTAAAAAATAGTCCCACACATGAATGGTAGTACAAAATTTGTATGCAGGATTAAACTTTGTGTACAGAAACCTTCTAAATTCTGCTACATGTAGTATGAAAAAAAATTCAATGTTTATGAAAAAATGTTGATCATGTTTTAAAAAATGTTAAATGTGTATTAAGAAATGTTCCTGGTGTATACAAAAAATGCATATTGTGTGAAAAAAATGTTCACTGCCATTAAATAAATATTTACTCTGTATTGAAAAATGTTGACCATTTATTCAAAAATGCTAATCTTATATTTGAAAAAAAATTAACGTGTATACAAAAATTTACTAGATAAATACCATAAATGTGCATTGTGTATGAAAATTTTAGTTTTCAAAAGATATTCACCATATATTTCAATAAAGTTTAATGTGTTAGAAACTGGTGAAAATAGATAAAAAACAAAGGTAAATAAAAAATAAAGAAAACCAAATAAAATCAATGCAAAAATTGGAAGCAATGAAAACTGAGAAAGAACAAAAGAAAACCATAAAATCAAGGGAAAGAAAAAGAGTAAAAAGCATCAATAAAATGAAGAAAACAGGTGAAGATTAAATGAAAAAAAAATCAAAGAAACCCATGAAGAAACAACAAAACCGCATGAAGAAACGTAAAAGAAAAAAGAAACAAAGAAAACAAAAAAGAGAAAGAAAAAAGATGAAAAACAAAAAAAAAACATTGCAATACAGTGAAAACCGGCAGTACAGTCCTGCACTGGCCTGGTACTGTACCGATCTGAGAAGCGTTCAGTCGGGGTCAGGCTACATCTCGCTCTAAGCGAGATATAGCCCGACGGGAGACATTTGCCCGAGTCACTAAGTGGGCCGGCCCATCGCGTGAGGCTATAAGCCACTGCCTTTTTTTTTGCTTTATTTTTTTGTTTACATTTCCAAATATAATATATATTACTAGAAACACTTTACATAATGCATTTTGTAAAATGCTAACCAAGCCTTTGAAAAATGTTCAATGTGTATAGAGAAAATATATCTCATGTATACGAAAAATGTATTGAAAAATGTTGACCATGTATTCAAATAACATTAATATTATATTTGCAAAATATTAAACACGTATATGAAAATGTATTTGATATATGTACCAGAAATATACAATTTTTATGAACACTACTAGTCATAAAAATATTAGTTTTCAAAAAATGGTAATTATATATAGATGCTATAAAATGTTATAACCCAAGCGTTGTTCTTGACTGTGTACTGCTGAAAATGTTGTCATGTGTTGAAGAAAAAGGAAACCAATGAAAATGGACAAAAGAAAGAAAGAAAAACAAAGAAACCCAATAAAAAAACAAGGGAAAATATAACTGAAGAAAACCAATACACAAGCATGGAAGCAATAAAAACGTAGAAAGAAACAAGGAGAAACGAAGAGAACCTTTAAAAACCATGGAAGAAACAAAGAAACCCGAATGAAAATATAGAAAATAGAAATGGAGAAGAAAAATCAATGAAAATAAAGAAATAACAAAATAACCAAAAAATAAAAAAACCAATAAAAACAAAGAATAAAACAAATAAAAACTGGTGAAAAAATAAAGGAAAAACAAAAAACCGAAGAAACCTGTGAATAAACAAGAAACCCGAAAGAAAAAATGAAGAAGAAAAAGAAAACAGAAAACAAATAAAACAAAAGAATAGACAAAAAGAACAATGTAGTGGAAATAGCGCTACTGTACTGAGCCCTCGTGGTACTGTGGCGACAAGATAGATCTTCAGGCGAGGCCCGGCTATATCTAGCTGTAAGCGAGATATAGCCTTGGCACCCGCGGGGTGCGGCATGCCCTCATTGATCCACCTCCAAGCTTGTTGGCCCATTACCATGGGCTTGGTCAAACTGGGCTATGACATGAGGGCTGCCAACATCATTCGGTCAGTACAAGGTTGACCAGGGCCCGACCCTCAAACACGGTAGAGGACTTGAACAACATCAATGTCTCAAAAAAAAGTTGAACATCTTTGCCACAAGAAAAAAACCTTGAACAACATATCCATCGGGGGTCCATCAGTACCGGCCCCACATGTAGCATGCTGGCTCCAAATTGAACAGGAGGAGTACAACAGAGAGACATGCGACGCAGGTAGTTCGGGCAGGGGCAGACCTACGATAAAAACTGACTGTGGGCACCCATCTATGGAAAACTCATGAACACGTTTTCAGGGTCTTATAAACATCTAGCACTTTTCATCCATAAAAATATGTTTATCACTTTTCTTATACTCCCTCCGTTCCTTTATGTAAGGTGTGTTATTTTCGGCATGGTGATCAAGGCACATAATTATAGACTTGTTAGGATGAAATTACCCTTGGCAAATTTGTTGGTTAGTGGCAAGTAAATCAGTTAGTCCAGAAAAATAAGAGATACATGCAATCGATAGAGAGATATTTTCCTTCTTTTGCTACAAGGAAAGAGACACACAACCAGCAGAGAGATTCTTTCCCTTTTTCTGGAGGGCTAACAAGGGAATTATGAGAAACTAGAAGAAATGCACCTTACATTTTGGAATTTTATCAAAAAACAAATACACCTTATATAAAGGAACGGAGGGAGTAAATTGTAAGGTAGTTCATCCACGTTGCACGTTCTAAACAAAAGATACTTCAACCAATAGTAACATGACAAGCTTACCACTAAACTGAACATACCATACCAAAAGTCTTTATATCCTAATAGTTTCATAGGTTGCAAAAGAGAATATTTGTCTCTAAGATAAATAACATTATCTATGAAGAGAAAACACATATTAGGACTAGCCATTTAAATACTAATGGAGATGGTAAATATTGAAAAGGTGTAAGGTATTAGACCATTACATTACATCCTCCCACAACGATCTTTCATCTTACGGAAAGGATCAACAATTACTTTGTTCGTAATTGTGTCCAACAACTCCTCCACGAGGAAAATTAGGCTATGGCTCAAATAATCATCACCAATTTTGCTATGCAAAGCATTCTTTAATGGTGTCCCTGAACAAATAGCAGTGTTAGCAATATACTTTGTGCTCCTTCTCGCGGTACTCGAGCCAATTAGCATAATCGTCAAACCAACCCGGATTGAATCTCCTCCTTCAAACTTCAAGGTGGGTCAAAATCACCAGAAGTAAATGTAGGGGAACCCGACAAAAAACAAAAATATTCAGCAGTACGAACACGCCCAGGACCACTATGAAGATGCATAAAAGGTTTTTGATCCGATCATTACTGACTCGTAGAGCAGTGGAAGTAGAGTCAATGAAGATCATCGAGGCAGATCCCCAAAGCTAGGACTTACAAACTCCCAACCGCAAGGATGTATCTCCCTCGTCTGCTCCTAGGGCGGTCCTGCAGATAGCCCTTCGGGAGGCCGTCAGACAATCCCTCGGATGATGTCACGGACAGCTCTTCGGGAGGACCCTCGAACAGCCCCTTGGGCAGAAGATCGAACTTACGATCTCTTTACGGGGTTGCACACATACGGTGTCAACTATCTGGCTGGGCTTCGCTGTCCAGAACTAGTTCCCACCGGAGGGAGAGAAGAAATCTAGATAATGCATGGCATGTGTATGAGAGTTGAGTGAGTGTGGAGAGTACCTCTCCACCTCTGTTTATAGGGGAGGAGGACGTGGTGGTGGCTGAAATGTTCAGCCCAAATGGTAAGTGACCCCCACATGGAAGTGACTCACAAAAAGCCATTAAACATGGGTAGGGAAAAGCCCCTACCATTGCCAGCAACCTCTTGGCCCCTGGCATGGGGGGCCCCATCTCCCACCAAACAAGCCTCCACCAAACAAGCATGCTCCCTCCCAAAAAGGCACCAAACATGGGCTGCCCCCAAAAAACTTGTCCCCTCATGCTGGGATAATATGTTTTCCATGATTGTTTCTGCCGAAAAACTTCCGAAAGGTCCCAGAACATTTTCGGTACTTTCTAAAATTATACTGGGCATGTTTCGAAACATTTCCGGTATGGTGGTTTAATTCCAAAACATTTTCGTTTCTCCAAAACAATTTCGGTACCTCCGAAACACTTCTGGGTTTCTCTCCGGAACTTTTTTGTCGTCTCTGAAACTTTTCTAGTGACATTCTCTCCGACTCCCTGTCTAGTATTCAGTAGATAGATGATCCTTAAGCGTGTGACTCTATAGGTTCAGTGAAGTATAGACATGAAGGGATCACTTCACGATCAATGATCAATAGCGGAACCGTGCACATCCATATTGATCCCTATACCTACATGAATAAATGATGGAGTGAACCTGTAGTTTGCGTGTGCTATTCCTGTAGCTTCTTGATATATTACAAACACCAGAGGTAAGATCAACAACTTGTCCACTATGCCAGTTACCTCGTTACCGGTTTTGTTCTCTTTTCTTGTCTCCGTGTTCCGGCGTCCCTGTAATCAAATCACACTTTGTCTGACCAGACGCTGATGGATATTGTAACACTGAGGGGGCCACAAGAATATTTCTCCATCATCGGAGGAGCAAATCCCAATCTTTAGCTATCAACTTCCTTGCCATACCTTTCCATGAGCCCGTGAGACGTCGTAATATCCACCCTATTATAGATGACGTTTAACAAACCACAAAGTTCTCGAAGCAACACTAGTAGAAAACAGGGCTTTGGTCCTGGGCAGATCAGAGCATGAGTCCCGGTCATGTTACGAACCGGGACTAATGGGAGCATCAATCCCGATTCGAGAGGCTAGGACGCCCGGGCCTCGGCAGGCATCAGTCCTGGTTCGGCTGGGACCTATAGTCTTGGTTCTAGCCACCAACTAGGACTAAAGGGGTTGCTGCCCTTTAGTCCTGGTTGGTCTCTGGAACCGGGACTAAAGGGTATGCCATTAGTCCTGGTTTTACACACAAACCGGGACTAAAGTTTTGCCTATATGTATGCACGCCCCCCCCCCCCCCCCTTCTCCTTTGTTTTTTGGCCGTGGAAGGGTGGAGGTGTGGGTTACTCTATTTTATGCCTATATATGCACATGAGATGTTCGGTGAAATGCCGGAGCCACACTTAAGCTTTCTCCTCTGTTCTTCCTCCAAGCTCGACCTCCAAGCTCCATTTTCCCCAAGATTTTTCTAGGTTTGGCGTTGCACCAACTACACAAGTGTTCTAAAAAGGTTAGCAACTTCATCCTTTCATCTATCACTGCTAGTTTATCTCATTTCAAATGCTCTAGAAGTAGTGTGGATTGTGGGTTTTAGTTGAGGAGTGTATGTGTGAGTTTATTCGATTTAGATGCACAATGTGAGATCAAATTAACTTCTTAGTGTGCACATGTGTAGGGTGCCATCCCGTCCCCGTCTCCATCCTCACCGTCGTCGATCGCCGGCGCCACCGTGGTGAGCCTCTTGTTCTTATCTTTTCTAAAAGAAAAAATTCTTACTTGTATGATTTATATAGCTACTTGTATGATTTTCTTACTTGTATTATTGATTGTTATTATATAGTGCCATGGTTTTGGTATCCGCCCGCGTCCGCTCTCGTCCGGTCTATGATTCGGATGTGGTATATTATCTTTTATAACTATTTGTTTCATTTAGTGTTTATGACAATTATGCCGACCAACTTGAAATAGATGTCTTTATCTAGGTGGTATGTGAACGGGAAATTCCAACCGACCCTCTTGCCGAGAGGTTAAATTTAGTTGAAAAAGAAAACAATTATTTGAAAGAAAAATTGAAAAGAATTGAAGAGGAGAAGATGAATTTGGAGTTGCATGTTGCCGATGCCGTCGATGTTCACAAGATCCAGATGGATGCAATGCGCTTGAAGATTGGAAAGATTAGAAAATATGCTATTGATAATGAGGCTTGGTATCATTATGCTTTTGGATCAATTGTTACATTAGTTGCGATTATGATCGCATTTGTTGTTGCATTTAAATGTTTTACATAGTTGTATGTTAGTTTCAATGTATGTTTTAATCAGATACTCTAGAGAGCTGTATGTTGTTCTATGAGAACTATGTGTATGAACTTTATGTATTTATTTTTTCAGTAATAACATTTGATCACTACTGTACTTTGGTTTTAATGTGATGATGAACTTGTATTAACTTGGTCACTTCTCTATTCATGATGTTCTGTAATGGTTTTTGATATACTTAATTATATAATGCACGCAGATGAACCGGCAATGGATGTACGGTGACCGACGCACCTCCGACTAGATTGAGGGCCTGCATAATTTTCTCGAAGTGGCAGAGGCAAACAAGCAGAATGGTTTTATGTATTGTCCATGTACTGTCTGTGGGAATACGAAGGATCACTCTTCCTCGAAAACCCTTCACTTCCACCTGCTTGAGAAGGGTTTCATGCCACACTATAATGTTTGGACCAAGCACGGAGAAAGAGGGGTTATGATGGAAGACAACAAAGAAGAAGAGGATGATGACAACTATCCTATGTTCCCTGAATACGGTGATACTGCAACGGGGGAAGCTGAAGAACAAGCGGCACCAGACGATGTGCCCGATGATGATCCTCACCGGGTCATTGTTGATGCACAGAGAGAATGTGAAAGTGAAAGGGAGAAGTTGAAGTTCGATCGCATGTTAGAGGATCACAAAAAAGGGTTGTACCCAAATTGCGAAGATGGCAACACAAAGCTCGGTACCACACTAGAATTGTTGCAATGGAAGGCAGACAATGGTGTATCTGACAACGGATTTGGGAAGCTACTGAAAATTATGAAGAAGAAGCTTCCAAAGGATAACGAATTACCTGACAGTACATACGAAGCAAAGAAGGTTCTCTGCCCTCTAGCATTAGAGGTGCATAAGATACATGCATGCCCTAATTACTGCATCCTCTCCCGCGGTGAGGAGTACGAGAATTTGAACGCATGCCCAGTATGCGGTACATTGCGGTATAAGATCAGACGAGATGACCCTGGTGATGTTGAGGGCGAGCGCCCCAGGAAGAGGGTTCCTGCCAAGGTGATGTGGTATGCTCCTATAATTCCATGGTTGAAACGTCTGTACAGAAACAAAGAGCATGCCAAGTTGTTGTGATGGCACAAAGAAGACCGTAAGAAAGACGGGAAGTTGAGAGTACCCGCTGACGGGGCGTAGTGGAGAAAAATCGAGAGAAAGTGGCAGGACTTTGCAGATGACGCAAGGAATGTATGGTTTGGTTTAAGTGCAGATGGCATTAATCCTTTTGGGGAGCAGAGCAGTAATCATAGCACCATGCCCGTGACTATATGTATCTATAACCTTCCTCCTTGGTTGTGCATGAAGCGGAAGTTCATTATGATGCCAGTGCTCATCCAAGGCCCTAAGCAACCCGGCAACGACATTGATGTGTACCTAAGGCCATTAGTTGAAGAACTTTTACAGTCGTGGGATATCAAAGGTGTTCGTGTGTGGGATGAGCACAAACAACAGGTATTTGACCTACGAGCGTTGCTGTTTGTAACCATCAGTGATTGGCCTGCTCTTAGTAACCTTTCAGGACAGACAAACAAGGGATACCATGCATGCACGCACTATTTACATGAGACTGACAATATATATTTGGACAAATGCAAGAAGAATGTGTACCTGGGACATCGTCAATTTGTTCCGACCAACAATGCCTTAAGAAAGAAAGGCAAGCATTTCAAAGGTGAGGCAGATCACCGAAAGAAGTCCGTCCTCCGTACGGGTGATGATATACTTGATATGGTCAAGGATTTACAAGTAATCTTTGGAAAGGGTCCTAGCGGAAAATATGCTCCGAATGACGCTAAGGGACACGCACCCATGTGGAAGAAGAAATCTATATTTTAGGACCTACCCTATTGGAAAGACCTAGAGGTCCACTCTGCCATCGACGTGATGCACGTTTCGAAGAATGTTTGCTTGAACCTGCTAGGCTTCTTGGGCGTGTATGGGAAGACAAAAGATACACCGGAGGCACGGGAGGACCAACAACATGTGAACGAAAAAGACGGCATGCATCCAAAGCAGTATCAAGGTCCTGCCAGCTACGCTCTTACCAAAGCAGAGAAGGAAACCTTCTTTGAATGCCTGCTCAGTATCAAGGTCCCGATTGGCTTCTCGTCGAATAAATATGGCAGATAAAAAATTACAGAACCTAAAGTCTCATGACTGCCACGTGATTATGATGAAACTGCTTCCGGTTGCATTGAGGGGGCTTCTACCAGAAAATGTTCGATTAGCCATTGTGAAGCTATGTGCATTCCTCAATGCAATTTCTCAGAAGGTAATCGATCCAGAAATCCTACCAAGGTTACATAATGATTTGGTCCAATGTCTTGTCAGTTTCGAGTTGGTGTTCCCACCATCCTTCTTCAATATTATGACGTAGGTCCTAGTTCACCTAGTCGACGAGATTGCCATTCTGGGTCCTGTATTTCTACACAATATGTTCCCCTTTGAGAGTTTTATGGGAGGTGCTAGGCCATAAGGAAGCATCTCCAAGGGCCATGAAACAAAGGAGGTCATTGCGTTTTGTGTTGACTTTAATCCTTACCTTAAGCCGATTGGTGTTCCTC
This sequence comes from Thinopyrum elongatum, assembly GCA_011799875.1. Taxonomy (NCBI): domain Eukaryota; kingdom Viridiplantae; phylum Streptophyta; class Magnoliopsida; order Poales; family Poaceae; genus Thinopyrum; species Thinopyrum elongatum. The sequence goes on from CM022297.1 coordinate 800,556, forward strand.
AATGGCGGCATGAGGGGAGACTGAGTGGAAAAGGCACGCTTGGAGCGGATTCAATAATATGTAGGGACGGGCATTCTTGGGCGCAAGCACACTACACAGTTCTACAGAATTCTGCCTTGGTGGCCCTGTATATCAATGAACACAAGAATATTCAACGCTCCAGACACCCGGAGCAGTCTGACAACTGGATTACATGTGAACACATCGGGACTTTTGGTGGTTGGTTGCAAAAACATCTCATGGGTAACAACATTGTTGGAGATGAGCTGTACTTGTTGTCCAGGACACCATCTTCGACTGTATTGACCTACCAGGGGTACGACATAAATGGGAATATATTTTACATGATCGCCCTAGATAAAAAGAGCACCAACCAATAGAGAAAAGGACACATATTATGGTTACATAGAGGACATATGGGAACTTGACTATGGACGTGAGTTTAAGGTCCCTTTGTTTCGGTGCAAATGGGTCAATCCGTCTGGAGGCGGGGTACAGGTAGACCCGCAGTACGGAATGACAACAGTGGATCTCAACAATCTTGGGTACACAGACGAACCATTCGTCCTAGCCAATGATGTGGCGCAGGTTTTCTATGTGAAGGACATGTCTACCAAACCTAGGAAAAGAAAAGATAAGCAAGCAATTACATCATACGATGAGCCAAAGCGCCACATAGTTCTTTCAGGGAAAAGAAACAAGGTGGGAGTGGAGGACAAGACAGACATATCCGAAGATTATGAAAAGTTTCATGAAATTCCTCCCTTCAAAGTGAAGGCTGACCCAAGCATCCTATTAAATGATCAAGATTATCCATGGTTACGGCGTAATAAGCAAGAGACACACGGGAAGAAAAAGTGAAGACTTTCTCTCTAGTGAAGACAACGTATCAGATGGTACGATTGTTCAAGTAACTCTTCGACATATACAAGATAACCGAATATTTTGCACCTTTAATTCAGGGTTGAAAGCCATAGTTATGCTCCACAACTATTCTGATGATGGGTTTGACCTAGAATATAACTGCAGTTATGTCAAAAAATGAAATCCCTTTGTAATAGATGAGTTTTCGTCCGAAACCCTGATACTTCGAAAGAGATTGTCCAGTTTCTACATGAAGTGCATCCAGTTTTTACCGTAAGCCTCTCAACTTTTTAGCACATGCTATGTGGGTGAAATTATGATACCATGCCAAGTTTCAACCTTTTCAGAGTTCATTTGTAGTGCTTTTCAATTTCAGGGTCATTTTGCTCAAAATAAATCGTTAAATGCATGAAAAATAGCAAATGAAGTCAGAAAAGGGTTGAAAATTGATGATGTGCCTTTGAATGGTGCATATTGAACGCACAAAAAGTCTGGAGTTAAAATAAGTTTAAAAAAATGAAATCCCTTTGTAATAGATGAGTTTTCGTCCGAAACCCTGATACTTCGAAAGAGATTGTCCAGTTTGTACATGAAGTGCATCCAGTTTTTGCAGTAAGCCTCTCAACTTTTTAGCACATGCTATGTGGGTGAAATTATGATACCATGCCAAGTTTCAACCTTTTCAGAGTTCATTGGTATTGCTTTTCAATTTCAGGGTTATTTAGCTCAAAATAAATCATTAAATGCATGAAAAATAGCAAATGAAGTCAGAAAAGGGTTGAAAATTGATGATGTGCCTCTGAATTGTGCATATTGAACGCACAAAAAGTCCGGAGATAAAATATGTTAAAAAATGAAATCCCTTTGTAATAGATGAGTTTTCGTCCGAAACCCTGATACTTCGAAAGAGATTGCCCAGTTTGTACACAAAGTGCATCTAGTTTTTGCTGTAACCCTCTAAACTTTTTAGCACATGCTATCTGGGTGAAATTATGATACCATGCCAAGTTTCAACCTTTTCAGAGTTCATTTGTAGTGCTTTTCAATTTCTAGGTCATTTAGCTCAAAATAAATCATTAAATGCATGAAAAATAGAAAATGAAGTCAGAAAAGGGTTGAAAATTGATGATGTGGCTTTGAATGGTGCATATTGAACGCACAAAAAGTCTGGAGTTAAAATATTTTTAAAAACATGAAATCCCTTTGTAATAGATGAGTTTTCGTCTGAAACCCTTTGTACACGAAGTGCATCCAGTTTTTGCCGTAACCCTCTAAACTTTTTAGCACATGCTATGTGGGTGAAATTATGATATCATGGCAAGTTTCAACCTTTTCAGAGTTCATTTGTAGTACTTTTCAATTTCAGGGTCATTTAGCTCAAAAAAATCATCAAATGCAAGAAAAAATAAAATACTAAACTAAAACCTAGCTTTAGTCCCAGTTGGTGGCACCAACTGGGACTAAAGGCCTACCGCAGATTTTCACACCCGTATTTAGTCCCACCTCGCCAAGTGACGAGCTAGTCGACCACCTTAAATATCCGGGTCATCCAGAAGGGATAAGCTTGTGACACCATTGCATCCTTTGTTAAAGATATGGACTCTTACTACGAATCTTCTTAAGATTCGTAGTAATGGTCTATCTCCTTAACATAGAACAATGGTGTCGGCTTTTTTGAATCACTATGTGTCTATGCATCAAAATAAATTAGGTTAACAGAAAGTATTTTATAATATTCTTCATTTGTAGTGCTTTTTAATTTCAGGGTCATTTAGCTCAAAAAATCATTTAAATAATCAACTAAAAAACTTTTATGAAACTCTAATAGCAAAAAGAATCAACTAAAATAATCATTAAATATTTTGCTCTGATCAAAAACAAAACTATAATATTCTTCAAGCAAAGAATCAACTAAAAAGCTTTTATAACCTCTAGTTATGATTAAAATAATATTAACTTAAAATTATATAAAATTTATGCAACTAAAATTCAAAGTATTTTTGTTAAAAACTTTAATAGCAAAAAGAATTTTCATAAAGTATTTAGAAAAAAACTTTAATAGCATACTAAAAGCTTTATAAAACTCTAATAGCAAAAAGAATCAACTAAAAGATTCAATTAAAATATTTTTTATGATCAACTAAAACAAACTATAATATTCTTGAATAGCAAAAATAATCAACTAAAAAGCTTTTATAAACCTCCAGTTATCATCAAAATAATATTAACTTAAAATTATAAAAAAATTATGCAACTAAAATTATTTATGTTAAAGTATTTTTTGTTAAAAACTTTAATAGCAAACAATTTCATAAAGTATTTTTTTTAGAATTTCATATATTCTATTGAAATTATTTCATAATCATGTGGATTACACATAAGTGAGTATGTATAAAAATTAGAATGTGATTTGAAGAAGGTCAAAAAATTGACATAACATATGCAAAAAAAACATAAAAATAAAAAAAATGCTCGCCTACTAGGCCACCACGGCCTGCATACGACTACAAACCGAACTATACATGGGCAAGGATACAGGCCCGCGGGGCAAGCAGGCACAACAGGGCAGAGACGAAAGTTACGCATGTACTGCCTGCATTAGAGAGGAGCTCGAGAGAGTAGCCGCAGCGGGGCTTATAAACCAGTGCGAGCGCCTCTCTCCAAGCGAGGTGGGACTAAACTCCCACCACCCCGCGGCTGTGCCAGCAATAGGACTTTAGTCCCGGTTGGTGACTCCAACCGGGACTAAAGGCCCCCCTTTAGTCCCGGTACGAGCCACCAACCGGGACTAAAGGCCTGGGCTTCCCGCCCTTTCGCCTGGTGAAATTAACCTTTAGTCCCGGTTGGTGACTCGCACCGGGACTAGAGGGGGGCCTTTAGTCCTGGTTGGAGCCACCAACCGAGACTAAAGGTTTTGGTATATAAAGGGGACTTAGGAATTTTCTCCCATTCCCCCCGACGATGAACAAGAGCACGATGCCGCCAGGCTGCTGCGTCGGAGATCACCGTCGCCCCCTCGTCGACGTCCTCACTGCGCCCTGCCCGCACCTCCTCCCCGAGCCCCCAACGTCGGCCGTCGCTCCCTGCCCCGACGTCGAGACCTGCCCTGACGCCGCCACCCCCAGTGAGCTCCCCTTCCCCTGCGCTGCCACTTCCTCTGCGTGCTCTGCTTGCCGCCGCCGCCATTGCATACTTATTTTTTTTGTGTGTGGCATACTTGGTTTTTTATGGATGGATGGATGTTAGATGGATATAGATAGATATGTATGAGATATTAGATTGATAGATAGAAATGTTTAGATGGATGGATGATCATTTTGTCATTAGAGTTTATTTAGAGTTCATTTTGATGTTCATTGAAGAAATTGTTGTTGTGGCAAAGTTATGAAATTTAGTAATGTTGTGGCAATATTTTGACCTTATATGGCAAAGTTGTGGTAAACTTTAGTAATGCCATGGTAGAATGTTGTGGCCAAACTTCATAAAAAATTGTTTTTTTGCGATGCCAAGCATTTGGTCTTTTGTTGCATAGGTCTTAATGGCATGACAAATTGCAAAAGGATAAAGGCCATAATGATGTTCTCTACTTTGATGTTGCTCACAAAAAAGTCTATTTTAGAAAGTGATTGTTATACTCTACTAACATATACTCTACTCTGCTCAAGATCGATGAGATAATGGACAAGTTTCTGTCAAGTTTCTTGTTGTGATTAGGTCAAGTTTCTGTCAAGTTACTCTACTAGCAATTTTTGTCAAGTTTTTGGCTTAGGGAGAACACTTTTTGCCATGGTAGAAGTAATATGGCAAATTTCTGTTAAGTTCATTTGAAATAGTTTTAGTTCAACAGGAGCATTTCAAAGTCTGAGAAATGCTCAAGTTCAACAGGATCTATTTTCTCCTTCATACAAAATTGTTTTTTTTTGCCATGTCAAGTGTTGTATTTTGGTGAAAAATATACTTCTTTTTACTAGGTTTTACTAGGTTTTTTTTGCCATGCAAGCGCTCCAATAGTTGGTTTTTGCCTATTTTTTTTTCAATCGGTGGAATTACAGGTTGTGGTGTTGCATCTCCGTGGAGTTGGTCCCTGATCGTCCCTCCGCTGATCGACAAAAGGTGTCCATTTGTTGTATGTTAGGATTTGTTCATATGATGATGGTTGGTTCATTTGTTGAGTTGTGTATTCATCCATGTGTATAAATCTTGTATTCAATTTGTATTCATCTTGTGTATAAATCTTGTATTCATCTTGCCATTAAAACATAACCCTGATAACTTTGATTTTGAGGCATATGAAAACATGAGAGAGGGGTCGTCGCTAAAACATAACCCCGATAACTTCGACATGAGGGGGGGGGGGGGTTCGTTAAAACATAACCCCGATAACTTTGATTTTGAGCCATATGAAAACATCAGAGAGGGGGTCGTTAAAACATAACCCCAATAACTTCGACATGAGGGGGGTCGTTAAAACATAACCACGATAACTTTGATTTTGAGGCATATGAAAACATGATTTGCACGTCGGACAGGCATGAGAGAGGCGATCCGCAAAGTATCCTCTCCCGAAAGATAGGATGACTCATCATACATGAGGGGGAGAGGAGTCCTCGACGATCGTCTGAAACTGACTGTTATAAAACTTGCAACTTTGCATGATATTTGCCGCTAATCCATTGCTCATATGCATATGATTCCTTGTTGTGATTAGATCTATGTTTTCCACTAATCCATCTCTCATGGTTTTATATCGCCATGTTGTAATATTTGCAGAAACTATGGACAGCGACTTAGAAAAAGAAGAGTTGTTGGGGATATAATCCATGACGGAGGTGATGATATCACCTTGTCGTTTCTCAATGACACCGATGGTGAGGGAAGAGAGGATGATGGCTCCGGTGATCGAATGGAGGAGGGAGGAGAATATGACGGCTCCGGTGATCGAATGGAGGAGGGAGGATATGATGGCTCCGCCGGTGTTGGAGCCTTAACTATTGCATAGGCCGGCGAGGTATATATATATATTAATTAAGCCTCTGCTGACTAGATGCATTAATTGTTTTGTATGTACATATATTAACGCTTCTTTCTTCTTTTAGCCCTCCGGATCGAGCCAAACTTCTGTAAGGAGACGAGGCCCGAAGAAAAGGTTGGGCCAGGATGAAAGGTTCATGATCGAAGAAGTCGCTCCAGATGGCCAACCGATTGCTCCCAAGCGGGCCAAAGACAAATGTGTACATCAGTGCGGAGTTATTGTTAGGGACAGCGTCCCGATCAGCATCCAAGAATGGAATAAGAAGAAGGACGGCGAAGTTTCTTATGTCAACGATAGATAGAAAGATGAGCTTTGGAACTCACTGATGACAAATTTCAACCTACCGCCAAAGGAGGATCCAAATAACGTAGTTATACAGTGACAAGTCAAGTCGTGGGCTCTTAAGAAGATGGCATAACTATTCAAGAATTAGAAGAAATGATTGAACGAGTTTGTCGATAAAGACGAGACTCTAGAATTCACCAGTCAATATGTGAAGATAAAAGATCACTGGCCTGCATTTGTGGCGTACAAGAAATCGGAGAAAGCTAAGAAAAGGTCAGAGACAAATAAGCTAAATGCTGGAAAGAAGAAGTATCACCATGTTACGGTGTCAGGTGGCTACAACAAAGCCCGGCCTACATGGGACAAAGCTGAGAATGACCTGCTTGCTAAAGGTGTCCAACCAGCGACATTGAACTGGCCCGATCGGGTAAGGATTTTTGGTTCTTCGGGGTTGGGGGAACTTTGGGCCCAGAAACAAGGAAGTGTGTTTTCTCGAAAGCTCAACTTGAAACACCCGTAAAAAAGATTCAGGAAGCAATCAAGGACATGCAGGAAGGGAGGTTCCATCCTGACAGAAAGAAGGACGAGCTGTCACATGCCCTCGGGAATCGTGAACACCCTGGACGAACACGAGGCACATCAGGCTCCGTTGCGTGGAAGTATGGGTTTCCGGACAGCAGTGCCACTTATAGAAGACGAGGGAGAAATAAGAAAGAGGAAGCTGACCGGTTGCAGAATTTGGAAGAAAGATTAACGCTGGAAGAGAAGAAACTAGAGGCGGCACTTATCAGTCAGCGAGCTTGTCAGCAGCACAAAGATCCTTCATTCGATATTGCCCACGAAGCTACCCCACCATCTGAACAGAAAAGCAGCGTGGCTTCCACGGAGCTCATTCAGCCTGATATCATGGCTCCTCGCTACCCCATGGACGGTATCATGGATAATGAACATTGTGAGCTAATTGCGAAATGCATAACCTAACCTTGAAGGTGGCGGTCAGCTATGTCTTACCTCCTCGACCTGATGGAACTTTCCATTTCGCTCCAATTCCAGATGGCTTTGCTATTGTCGGGGTGGATGAAATAATAAACGAGTTTCAGGGGCTGGAGCTTGAGTACCCTACAGGTGAAGGGGGGATTCATCTGGAAAATGCCTTAAGGACTACCTATCTATGGAGAAAGGAAAACATCTTGCTTCCAAACTAGACGTCGCCTTAGCCGGAGGAGGCCCCTCAGCAGAGTCCTCACAGTCCAGCTCTGCTATCTCCGCTGCCTCAGTCGTCTCCGGTGCGTCAGCTGTCTTCGCCGCCTCAGCCATCTTCGCTACCTCAGCGGACTCTGACGGAGGAGGCCCCTCAGCAGAATCCTCCTCTGCCTCAGCTGTCTCCGCTGCCTCAGTGGACTCTGCCTCCTTCGCCTCCTCCGCCGCATCAGCTGACTCCACCACCTCAGCAACGGCGGAAGAGAGCCGCCGCTGCTCCGGCGGCTAGTAGTACAATAGGGAAGAAATTCAGAGCTGGTCCAAGCCTCAAGGCTCCTGCCAAGTTACCATATGAGCTGACTAACGAGGAAAAAAAGGACATCGTGGCTACCGATGTGAAACGCCAACTTGCACCAAAACGTCCACCTCCAAAGGAGAAAATAGATCCGGTAAAAGCGAAGTGCTCTCTGGATGCCCTTAGGCGACCACAACCGCCTCTGCCGCTATCACACTATGACCGCTGTATTAAAAAGACATTTGATGAAGCACAGCGGTCGGGAAGTACTACAAGTGCTTCAAGACAAAGTGGGAAAACAATTCCCCAGCTCGACGAACAAGAAAAGTAATCGTGCCCCCCACTCAAGGTGTTTACCGATATCGCTAATGATGCGGGGGTAGCGGCCGGTACCACTCTTGGTGATTGCTTAGGCGATGATGTACAGTTCGAAATAGCTGAGGTAGTAGCCTTCAAATACAAGCATGGGAAGCCTCTCGTCAAACCTGAGCAGCTCCCGCATCTATCAACGACGATGCGAAGATTCCATGACTGGTACTTGGAAACCTGCAAGGATGGGACCGCCAGCATCTTGGTGGGAATTAAAGATGAGCATGACTTCATTGGAGTCGACGTGATCTACGTTGAATTTGAAGAAATCTTTCAGTTCTACAATCAAGATGCCATCGACAAAACTATCGTCAGTTCCTATTGTAAGTATTATTTCTGTAATTAAGTCTCTAGCTCAGCTCGTTCATTGGATGTATAATTATCCCCACTATATTATGCAGATTGAAGATCCTCGAATGCAGAAGAGGACATGTCTATGACATTGGGTTCATTAACCCAAATAACGTAAATGAATATACGGTACAAAAGAACACCAATGATACTGAGAAAAACTTGCTAAACTCGTTCCTTCGACAAAAAACAGAAGGGAAATACTCTTTCCTTACAACTTCAAGTGAGTGTTACTCTCTTGTGCAAATTCTGTTTCGCTTACTCGAGGTTAAGTGTAATTGATGAGTTATGCGTGCGCAGGTTCCACTTTATTTTGCTATCCATTCAGCTTGACGCGGGACTAGTAACTGTCTTGGACTCGAGACGTAGAGAGCAAAAGGACTGGGCGGACATGAGTAAAATGCTCTAGAAGTAAGTTCAATAATTATCGCACCATATCGGCAACTTTCGTTCATTTCCTGATAGCAAGTAATCATCTTCTTTGCCGGGCAGGGTTTGGACAGAGTTCACCAGCTTGGTACCAGGTCTAGAGAAAAAGGAGCTGCGATTTAAACACCCAAAAGTAAGTAGTACTAGCTAGTTCCGCGCATCTCTCATTGATTCTAGTTTCAATACCATTATCATGTTTGATTATGATTTTGATTGAACTCTATTCTCGTAAAGTGCTTGTGGTAGGCACCCGGAAATAATTTATGTGGATAATGTGTTTGCGAGTTCATTCGCCACTCGACCTCTGAGCGGGGCTTATCTGAACAACAATTTGAAGTACGTAAACAATATTCACAATTTTATTTTATTACCATCAATTGTGTTGACTTTCATTCATATATATATATATATTGACCCCCTTCTTTAAATTAGATCCGGAGGAAGCGGGATGAACTCCTACCAAATGATCGCATACGAGCAATTCAAGAGGAATTGGCGGGATTTTTTGTTGACCATGTCATACCTGAAGACAGATAATATCATCGGAAATTGCAATGCGATTTTGGTAGATGATGTTAGAGATCGTAAGAGATGTTATATTGTATATATGTATCAACGTGTACTATATGTAGTAGTGTCGGATAGATATACGAAAACTTGTTGTTCGACCAACAAGCATGGAGAAAGAGAGGTCACTTCTCTCTATATATTGATCATGACGATGTTGTGTAATTAATGGTTCCTTCATTGCTTACTAGCTAGCGTCGAGTTCCCTCTATATGTAGTAGCTAGCGGCGACCAAGCACGGAGAAAGAGAGGTCACTTCCCTCTATATGTAGTAGCTAGCTAACACAATATGAAAACCCTAAACCCTCCAAAACCCCTAAACTCCTCCTTTCAACAAAAATAAAAACCCCAGCGCCTGGCAGCTGCTGACGCGTGGGTGCCTTTTATTCCCGGTCGGTGTTACCAACCGGGACTAAAGGTCCTCCTGCTTGGGCGCCCCACAGCGGCCACGTGGAGCCTCTATAGTCCCGGTTCGTAACACAACTGATAACCCACAAGTATAGGGGATCGCAACAGTTTTCGAGGGTAGAATATTCAACCCAAATTTATTGATTCGACACAAGGGGAGCCAAAGAATATTCTCAAGTATAAGCAGCTGAGTTGTCAATTCAACCACACATGAAAGACTTAATATGTGCAGCAAAGTATTTAGTAGCAAACTAGTATGGAAGTAACGGTAACGGTGGCAAAAGTAACAGTAGCAGTTTTGTAGCAATCGTAACAGTGGCAACGGAAAAATGACTTAGCAAGATCAATATGTGAAAAGCTCGTAGGCAATGGCTCAATGATGGATAATTATGTCGGATGGCATTCATCATGCAACAGTTATAACCTAAGGTGACACAGAACTAGCTCCAATTCATCAATATAATGTAGGCATGTATTCCAAATATAGTCATACGTGCTTATGGAAAAGAACTTGCATGACATCTTTTGTCCTACCCTCCCGTGGCAGCGGGGTCCTATTGGAAACTAAGGGATATTAAGGCCTCCTTTTAATAGAGTACCGGACCAAAGCATTAGCACTTAGTGAATACATGAACTCCTCAAACTACGGTCATAACCGGGAAGTGTCCCGACTATTGTCACTCCGGGGTTGCCGGATCATAACACGTAGTAGGTGACAATAACTTGCAAGATCGGATCAAGAACACAAGTATATTCATGAAAACATAATAGGTTCAGATCTAAAATCATGGCACTCGGGCCCTAGTGACAAGCATTAGGCATAGCAAAGTCATAGCAACATCAATCTTAGAACATAGTGGATACTAGGGATCAAACCCTAACAAAACTAACTCGATTACATGGTAAATCTCATCCAACCCATCACCGTCCAGCAAGCCTACGATGGGATTACTCACGCACGGTGGTGAGCATCATGAAATTGGTGATGAAGGACGGTTGATGATGACGACGGCGACGATTTCCCCTCTCTGGAGCCCGAACGGACTCCAGATCTAACCTCCCGAGGAAGAACAGGAGGTGGCGGTGGCTCCGTATCGTAAACCGCGATGAATCCTTCTCTCTGATTTTTTTCTCCCCGAACATGAATATATGGAGTTGGAGTTGAGGTCGGTGGAGCCTCGTGGGACCCACAAGACCAGAGGGCGTGCCCTAGGGGGGTGGGCGCTCCCTCCACCCTTGTGGACAGGGTGTGGGTCCCCTTCAGTTGATTCTTTCGCCAATATTTTTTATTTATTCCAAAAATAATCTCCGTGAAGTTTCAGGTCATTCCGAGAACTTTTATTTCTGCACAAAAATAACACCATGGCAATTCTGCTGAAAACAGCGTCAGTCCGGGTTAGTTCCATTCAAATCATGCAAATTAGAGTCCAAAACAAGGGTAAAAGAGTTTGGAAAAGTAGATACGATGGAGACGTATCAACTCCCCCAAGCTTAACCCATTGCTTGTCCTCAAGAAATTCAGTTGACAAACTGAAAGTGATAAAGAAAAACTTTTACAAACTCTGTTTGATCTTGTTGTTGCAAATATGTAAAGCCAGCATTCAAGTTTTCAGCAAAGGTTATGAACTAACCATATTCACAATAACATTTAGGTCTCACATTTACTCATATCAATGGCATAATCAACTAGCGAGTAATAATAATAAATCTCGAATGACAACACTTTTTCAAAACAATCATGATATGATATATCAAGATGGTATCTTGCTTGCCCTTTCTGAGACCGCAAAACATAAATGCAGAGCACCCCTGAAGATCAAGGACTGACTAGACATTGTAATTCATGGTAAAAGAGATCCAGTCATAGTCATACTCAATATCAATTAATAGCAATGCATACAAATGACAGTGGTGCTCTCTAACTGGTGCTTTTCATAAGAGGATGATGACTCAGCAAATAAAGTAAATAGATAGGCCCTTCGTAGAGGGAAGCAGGGATTTGCAGAGGTGCTAGAGCTCGAGTTTTTGAAATAGAGATAAATAATATTTTGAGCAGTATGCTTTCATTGTCAACATAACAACCAAGAGATCTCGGTATCTTCCATACTACATACATTATAGGTGGTTCCCAAACAGAATGGTAAAGTTTTTACTCCCCCTCCACCAACAATCACACTCCATGGCTGGTCCGAAACAATGGGTACCGTCCAACTAACAACAATCCTGGGGGAGTTTTGTTTGCAATTAACTTTTGATTTGATTTGAGCATGGGACTGGGCATCCCTATTACCAGCCATTTTCTCATGAATAATGAGCGGAGTCCACTCATCGTGAGAATAATCCACCTAGCATGGAAGATACTAACAGCCCCCAGTCGCCACATGAGCGATTCGGGCATACAAAACAGATTATCATTTGAAGGTTTAGAGTTTGGCACATGCAAATTTACTCGGAACGGCAAGTAAATACCGCATATAGGAAGGTATGGTGGACTCATGTGGAACAACTTTGGGTTTATGAAAGTGGATGCACAAGCAGTATTCCCGCTTAGTACAAGTGAAGGCTAGAAAAAGACTAGAAAGCGACCAACTAGAGAGCGACAATAGTCATAAACATGCATTGAGAGTAACCAACATTGAGTGCAAGCATGAGTAGGATATAAATCACCATGAACATAAATATCATGGAGGCTATGTTGATTTTGTTTCATCTACATGCGTGAACATGTGCCAAGTCAAGCCACTCGAATCATTCAAAGGAGGATACCATCCTATCATACCACATCACAACCATTTTAAAAGCATGTTGGCACGAAAGGTGAACCATTATAAACTCCTAGCTAATTAAGCATGGCATGAGTAACTATAATCTCTAATTGTCATTGCAAAAATGTTTCATTCATAATGAGCTGAATCAAGAACGATGAACTAATCATATTTACAAAAACAAGATAGGTTGAGTTCATACCAGCTTTTCCTCATCTTAATCATTTCATCATATATCGTCATTATTGCCTTTCACTTGCACAACCGAACGGTGTGAATAATAATAATAATAATAGTGCATGTGCATTGGACTAAGCTGGAATCTGCAAACAATTATTTCAAAGGAGAAGACAAGGTAATATGGGCTCTTTGTTAGATCAACAATAACGGATATGAGAGCCACTCAACATTTTCATCGTGGTATTCTCTTCTCGACCCCCAAAGAAAAGAAAAGAATTTCAAAGAAACACACTGAAATGTTTTTGGAGCTTTTGTTTTTCTGAAGAAAGGTAAAACAAGAACGAGAAAAACTATTTACACAGGAAAACTCCCAACAAGCAGAAGAAGAACGAGAAATCTTTTTGGGTTTTCTTTAAGTACTACTACTAAGTGAACATGGAAAGTAAACTAAATAGGAGCTACACTAATTTTTTTTTGTTTTTGACAAAGTTTTTCAAACACACAAAAAGAAAGCGAGAAAAAGAAATTAAACTAACATGGAAAATACAATGAAAAAGTATGAACACCGACAACTAGAATCAGTGTGTGAACATGAATGTAATGTCGGTGAGAAATACGTACTCCCCCAAGCTTAGGCTTTTGGCCTAAGTTGGTCTATGGCCACGACTGGCCCGGATGATATCCGAAATCGTAGTTGGGGTTGTACTGTGCTGCGGCAGCTGCTGCTTGGCGAGCTGCTTCATGGAGGCCAGCGGCCTCCATCTCTCTCTCTCATACTCGTTTGCCTCCTCTCTGGTTATAAAATATCTCCCTTTTACCCGAAAGTTAAAGAAGGCAGGAGCAGGAAGGGTAACATGAACAGCACACCGTCTGTCAAAAATTAGTCGGTACTGGAGGAACTGTTCGTTCCTCTCAAGTAGCTGATAGCGCACCAAAGCATTATAATCAAGAAAAGCAGGTGGCAACTCTATGTCATTCCCCCTTATGGGTACTCCAAGATAATTAGCTAAACGAGTTGCATAAATCCCACCAAATAAATCTCCATCTTTAGCATTAAGATGTAACCTCCTCGAAATAATGGCCCCCAAGTTATAACGCTTATCACCTAACACCGCACACTTGAGGACACTAAGATCTGAAATGCAAAGGTGGGAATGCTCAAGCTTACCATTAATGCATCTACCTATAAAGATAGCAAAATAATGTAGGGCTGGAAAGTGAATGCTCCCTATGGTAGCTTGTGTGATATTTCTAGTTTCTCCAACGGTGATGCTAGCAAGGAAATCATTGTATTCAGCCTTGCGAGGCTCACTAAGAAGGCCCCACTGTGGGATTTTGCAAGCAGTATTAAAATCCTTAAGGTCTATGGTATATGATTCACCATAAAGATCAAATAAAACAGTATGGGTATTGCGCTTAGATGAAAATTCAAACCTCCGCACAAAGGAATCGGTGAGGTAGTAGTATTATAGGCACTTATCTGACACGAAGTCCTCAAGGCCGGCATTTTGTACATATGCATCAAACTCATCCTTGAAACCTGCATGAACCATGAATTTGTCCGACGGCCATTCACAAGGCCGCACCTGAGCTTCCCTTGGTGGTTCAAGGTCCGGCTCACGTATCGCGAGCCTTGGTGCTTGTTTCCTCAAAGAATCACCTTGGTACATTTTTCTAGACATTTTTCTTCCTCTGCAAAATTTCTGAAATTTTTAGTGACTCAAAATAAAAGTTTACCACAGCACCAAAAATTGATAGCAACTACTCCTACAAATGTCTAGAGGCTATATCATGCATCAAAACTACTTTGGACCATATAAATTTGACATGCAAGCTCAAGAACAAGGTCACCACAGCAGGAATTTTTTGCAATAAATAAAGCACTAGAACAAAAACTAATTGGACCATTGGAGGAGCCACATACCGAAGAACAATCCCCCAAAGCAGTTTTGTGAATAGAGTTTTGAGCAAGGAGATCGAAAATGGCAGCAAAATGAGCAAGAACACGGGTTTGAGCTAAGGGATGATTTTTTCTGGAGGAAGATGAAGTGGATGGGTGCTGGAATAAGTGGAGGGGCCCCACGTGGGACCCACAAGACAGGGCGGTGCGCCCTCCACCCTTGTGGCCCATTGGTGCATCCCCCTGGTGCATGTTCAGTGCCAGAAATTCTCAAATATTCTATAAAAAATCATACTAAATTTTTAGGGCATTTGGAGAACTTTTATTTTTGGGACATTTTTTATTTCACTGATAATTCAAAAAACAGACAAAAATGACTATTTTTGCTTTATTTATTCTAAATAACAGAAAGTAAAAGGTGGGTACAGAAGGTTGTGCCTTCTAGATTCATCCATCTCATGCTCATCAAAAGGAATCCGTTAACAAGGTTGATCAAGTCTTATTAACAAACTTCTTCCAAATAACATGAAACCGGAGAATTTTCGAATAAACCTATGTTACCTCAACGGGGATATGCATGTCCGCAACAATCAGAATATCATATTTCTTTTTGACAGTAGGAAGAAGAGGCAATTCAAAACATCCGATAGTAATAGTAGAAATATTTCCAATAGAATTGATGCTATGAACTTGAGGTTGTTTCCTCGGAAAGTGTACCGTATGCTCATTACCATTAACATGAAAAGTGACATTGTCTTTGTTGCAATCAATAACAGCCCCTGCAGTATTCAAAAAGGGTCTACCAAGTATGATCGACATACTGTCGTCCTCGGGAATATCAAGAATAACAATGTCCGTTAAGATAGTAACGTTTGCAACCACAACAGGCACATCCTCACAAATACCGATGGGTATAGCAGTTGATTTATCAGTCATTTGCAAAGAGATTTCAGTAGGTGTCAACTTATTCAATTCAAGTCTACGATATAAAGAGAAAGGCATAACACTAACACCGGCTCCAAGATCACATAAAGCAGTTTTAACATAATTTCCTTTAATAGAGCATGGTATAGTTGGTACTCCTGGATCTCCAAGTTTCTTATAATTAGCAAGCATGGTGAAAATTTCAGCTTCATGTGTCTTTCTTTTATTTGTAACAATATCTTTCATATACTTAGCATAAGGAGGCATTTTAACCATATCAGTCAAACGCATACGCAAAAAGATTGGTCTAATCATTTCAGCAAAGCGCTCAAGATCCTCATCATCCTTTTTCTTGGATGGCTTAGGAGAAAAGGGAATGGGTTTCTGAACCCATGGTTCTCTTTCTCTACCATGTTTTCTAGTAACAAAGTCTCTCTTATCATAACGTTGATTCTTTGATTGTGGGTTATCAAGATCAACAGCAGGTTCAATTTCAACATCATTATCATTACTAGATTGAGCATCAACAGGAACATCATCATTAACATTATCACTAGTTTCATGTTCATCACCAGATTGTGTCTCAGCATCAGAAATAGAAATATCGTTGGGATTCTCAGGTGTATCTATAACAGGTTCACTAGAAGCATGCAAAGTCCTATCAGTTTTCTTTTTCTTTTTGTTATTAGGACTAGGTGCATCAGTATTAACTCTCTGAGAATCTTGCTCAACTCTCTTAGGATGGCCTTCAGGATACAAAGGTTCCTGAGTCATTTTACCACCTCTAGTCATAACCCTAACAGCATTATCATTGTTCTTACTATTCAAGTCATTAAGCAAATCATCCTGTGCCTTAAGTACTTGTACTACTTGAGTTGTAACCATGGAAGCATGTTTACTAATAAGCTTAAGATCATTAACAGTTCTACTCATATAATCACCCAAGTGGTCAAGCATGTAAGCATTACGTTTCAATTGTCTACTAACATAAGCATTGAAATTTTCTTGTTTAACAATAAAATTATCAAACTCATCCAAGCATTGACTAGCAGACTTATTATGAGGAATATCACCTTCATCAAATCTATAGAGAGAGTTTACCTATACTACCTGTGTCGGGTTATCAAGACCATGTATTTCTTCAATAGGCGGTAAATTCTTAACATCTTCAGCTTTAATACCTTTTTCTTTCATAGATTTCTTTGCCTCTTGCATATCTTCAGGACTGAGAAATAGAATACCTCTCTTTTTTGGAGTTGGCTTAGGAATTGGTTCAGGAAGTGTCCAATCATTATCTTTACTCAATATATTATTCAATAGCAATTCAGCTTGCTCAACAGTTTGTTCCGTAAAAACACAATCAGCACAACTATCTAGGTGATCCCTAGAAGCATCGGTTAGTCCATTATAAAAGATATCAAGTATTTCATTTTTCTTGAGAGGATGATCAGGCAAAGCATTAAGTAATTGGAGAAGCCTCCTTCAAGCTTGTGGGAGACTCTCTTCTTCAATTTGCACAAAGTTAAATATTTCCTGTAAGGCAGCTTGTTTCTTATGAGCAGGAAAATATTTTTGAGAGAAGTAATATATCATATCCTGGGGACTACGCACACAACCAGGAGTAAGAGAATTAAACCATAACTTAGCATCACCCTTTAATGAGAAAGGAAACAATTTAAAAATATAGTAATAGCGGATTTTTTCCTCATGAGCAAATAGGGTGGCTATATCATTCAATTTAGTAAGATGTGCCACAACAGTTTCAGATTCATAACCATAAAAAGGATCAGATTCAACCAAAGTAATTAACTCAGGATCGACAGAGAATTCATAATCCTTATCAGTAAAAAAGATAGGTGAAGTAGCAAGGGCTGGGAATATTAGCTCAGCTGGCTAGCTAAAAGTCCGAGTCTCGAACAGGGTGTGCACGTGGTGGCGTCTGTCAACAGCGTACCGGATGCTTAGACTAAGGGAGGGACGCACGTCCCGATTGCAAGTTGCAACTATCTGCCGCCGCCTGCCACCTCTTGCTACTCCTACTGCTCCCGTCTGCTCCAGGTCGAGCGCACGCAACTCCATCTCCTCCGTTGTGTTCAAGCTCCAGGGCGACGTCTATCCCACCGGGTGCCTACGTCATCCTTCTCTAACGGGGCCAAATCCATATGTTTCTCTATGATTTCCTTTTGTAGCAATCTAGTCTGTTTTTGTGTCGTTGCAAAGGGGCGACGAGACGCTTTTGTTGGGCTTTTCTGGATGGGAGTAGTCTACCATTCGGCATGAGTGGTGAGCTATCTCAAAAATAATAAATAATAGATAATTGTGATTTGACCATGGGTGGGAGTAGTCTGTGGTAGATGGGTTGCAGAAACCGAACCAAGCCAGAGAACAAGATAGAAGAAAATGTGGAAGTCGTTGCACCAAAGGCCAGCCAAAAGCTCTCCTTGAAAAACACACAAATGATCAAGATCTGATGTGAAGCAACAGATCTGGGGACACAAACTCTCACAGAGTATTCATCGGTGTCGGATTAGACGTCGTTGAGGTAGGGAGAGACCGGAGAGACCTTTTTGCAACACACCAACATCGCCACCACCTCGTGGATGTTGCTGAAGAAGCAAAAAACCTAAGAAAAAAAGAGATGGATAGGTCCCCACTCCTCTTGCTGCCGACATGGCATCGGAAGGGGGAGAGGAGGGGGAACGAGGCGGCGGCAGCGAGGGTTTGGAGGCGGCAGTTGATCTTACATAGATTTAAAAAAGTTCATAGAAAAAGACAGTTTTTGCTTGAAAAGGAAGATATATATCTTTCAATCGGTGGAGTGCTGGACCTCCATGAAGTGGCTAGAGCACAGCTACCTCTTGCTGATTATTGTGGCGACAGTGTGAATCATCAGGCTGTGTTGTTCGACGATGTTGAGAAGGGTTTACAATTTCAAGGGCATGGAACTTTTGAACCTCACGAAATTGAAATTTTCATATTTGAAGGGCATGCCACAGTGTGAATTTGGCTTAGACTAGATCTCGTCTAGAAATTCCGGGTAAATACATTTTGGAACACACAGAGATTTCTGAACCTTTCAGAGTTTCATGGAGACGTTGAAGCAGGCCCTGGTTCCATGCATGGTGGCGTTTAGTCGTGCTTGTTGCTTTCTGTGTATCCCAAATAAAGTAACATTGTGCATCCAACCTAACGTCGACAAGAACATGTGACCGCAGAGTGATAGTATATAGTACCATTTTATAACGTATCCAACGGACCTATCAACTGTCATTGCCGGGTGATAAGCGGAGGCCTGCCTTTTGAGAATCTTTCACACGGCTGGCATCTCGAATAGGGTGTGCAGTGCACGTGGTGGCGTGCAAAAGGCTTAGACTATAAGCAAGAGAGGGACACGCAGCGCAGTTTCCTGCTTCCTTACAACTGTCCGCCGCCACCTTCCTCTGGCCATGGCGGCCGCCTGCCTCCTCTTGCTGCTGCTCCTGCCGCTCCCGTTTGTGCCTGGCCCAGCGAGCGCCGCGCCGTCGTCATCGTCATCGTCCTTTTCATCCTCAGCGTCGGCGTCGTCCTCCTCCTCGGTCGTGTTCCGGCTCGAGGGCGACGTCTATCCCACCGGGTACCTACGCCATCCTTCTCCATTTTGTTTCTCCATGCTTTCCTTTGCTAGCGGTCTAGTCTCTCCGCGTGGTTGCAAAGGATCGACGATACATTTTTGTTGGGTTCTCTTCTGGATGATGGTGATTACTGTGAGCATGACCTTAATCTCGTAATTAGAATACCTACGTCTGTTAGCAGAAGATTAGGGACTAACGGGGATCGGTAGATGCCATTAGGGGAAGACACATGGGCCGTAAGCGTGAAAAGCAGCAGCAAGACGTACGTAGATGATGCTAAGAGCGTGGGTCAGCGGTTTGTGGTGTGTTTCCTCGTCACTTCCTCATTGGAGGTGTCGCCTTACGAGGCCATGGCCTAGCTAGACAAACCTCTACCGTGTGACGTTGCCTTGTCGCCGTGTATAGCGGACACCTTGGTCGAGCCACGTTGGGGCCGGTGTGGAAAGTCGGAGCAACGGCTCCGAAACTCGTTCTCATGAAAGCGTGTTGGCATTGGTCGCTTGGGTGGCTGAGTGGTTGGCTAGCCTGGTGCACTGTGTGCGGCCTTGGAGGCGGCGTAGATGTCGGAACGGTGGCTTCGGATGGGGTTGTAGGATATTGGCTACGGTTGCTCAGGTGCGACTCATTGGGGACGCAGCCTCGATAATGGTGTGTGCATTGCTTACGTATCAATTTTTGGCCAGTTTTTCATTATTAACAGGTCGGTTCTGTTCCTCTGAATGAAAAGGCAGAGCTCCTGCTTGTTCCTCAAAAAAAATGATCTCGAGAGCATACTGCACCTGAGAGGTGGAGACCATGAGAGTTGCGGGGCGAACCATGATGCCCAAGAAGTGCCGTAGGACACCGAGGTCCCTCATGGAGAATCATGTATGGAGAGAGGCGATAAAGATGCGAAGAATAGTAATAGAGTTGGCTGTCAATTTTTTTTTTTTTTTGAGGAATGGCTATCAAAATTATGCTCTTGATGTACACGAGAAGATACGCTACTCTGGTGCTGTGGTGAAGACCAGAGAGGTAGGAGTCGCACTTGGAGGTAGTGCAAACGTGGGGAAGAAGGTAGCCCATGAAGAATTGGAACCGAGCCCTCGTAGCCTATTTGAGTTCGTAGAGAGATTAGTGGATCTAGTATACATGTGTAGGTTGCTCGGTGTCGATGGACGACTTGTGAGAGACTAAGTTGATCTATTTAACATTTGTCGGAGACCATGTTGACACCCGCAAGAGGACTTGCGAAAGATCAAGTTTTCTTGTCCAACAAAGCATTAAATCTAGCTAGCATGGCACTCTACCAATTTGGATCCTTGAGTGCCGCTTCTGTACCTTTTGCGTCCCGACGTTTAGTCGGTTACTCACACATCACAACGGCGGCGAGACGCCGGTGCCCATGGCGGCTTCACTGGCCGGAGCAGCGTGCAGCGGAAGAAAACCAGCGCGCTGCTCTGTCGAGCATGGCCACCCATGTTGCTCCGTTGCCGGCGTCGCACGCGGAGCGGCCCACATCAATTCGTTTTATGTTTTTTCTGTGCACTGCAGGCATTACTATGTCACTATGAACATTGGGGAGCCGGCGAAGCCCTACTTCCTGGATGTCGACACCGGCAGTGATCTCACCTGGCTGCAGTGCGATGCTCCCTGCCGAAGTTGCAACAAGGTGCTCTACGCAGCGCCTCATAATGTTACATCCTACTGCTATTTTGCTCAGATTTTTTGCATCAAAATTTCCAGTTCTTGGTTCGATCCCCAGCTGCCACATTTATTTATGGCTGAAAGATGGGCCAAAAAGCCGAGTTTAAAAATTCCCGTTCATACAACAAACAAGTGTCTAACTTTTCTTCATGTACGTATGTATTATTATCGTCGTATATTTGGTGTGAAGGGTTTTACTACAATCTTTGATGCTAACTTTTGTCTTTCTGATGATGGTTATTGTAGGTGCCACACCCGTTGTACAAGCCAATAAAGAACAAGTTTGTGCCTTGCGGCGACCCACTCTGCACAGCACTGCTCAGCTCACAGAGCCCGAACAACAAGTGTCCCTCACCGCAGCAATGTAATTACCAAATCAAGTACACGGACACATCATCTTCCCTTGGCATGCTCGTGAAGGACAACTTCGCCTTAACCTTGCGGGACTCATCCCGTGTTCGCCCCAGCATTGCGTTCGGGTAATGCCACTTTGTAATTAAAGCATTGCTTCACTATTGGTGACTGAACTTAGTTGTGCATGTCCTTTTGGAAAAAAGAATTTGGTTCCGGTGTCCTTTCAGTAACACCAAATGGTGAAGTATTGCCTCATTTGTAGCGACTGCATTTAGTTCTTGGTGTTTGCCTCTGTTTGTGTAGCTGTGGATATGACCAGCAGGTGGGAAAGAATGGCGCCGTGCAGGTGGCGACAGACGGGTTGCTGGGGCTTGGGAGGGGATCAGTTAGCTTGGTCTCGCAGCTCAAGGATCAAGGGATCACCAAGAATGTTGTTGCTCATTGCCTCAGTATAAACGGAGGAGGGTTCCTCTACTTTGGGGATGATATTGTGTCTACCTCGCGCGTAACATGGGTGCCCATGGCTCGCAGTTCATACGGGTATGAACAATTGTTTTAACTTTTTTACATCTAAACTTGTTTAAATTTTGATTGCATGTGTATTGTCAGCCATTTATTGTGTCAAAATATATCTGGGGGTTTGCTCCAGTTCTACCAATTGGTGTTCTTTAGTATTTAGTTGAGTGCTTTGATCACCAGTGACATGGCGTGAATCCATTTAGTGTCGAGTAATTCCAATCTTCCAAATACCATGATCCAGGTAAAAGTAATCAAATGGTTAAGTTGCCTTCATGCGCTTCACAATCATAAGTGGACAAGTTTTCACATCAATTTTGCATGCCAAATTGTTTCATGCTTCTGTACAATCAGTCATGTGACTTGCATTCTGTTTATTATTTGCACTCTGTTACACATCATGTGACTTGCAGATCATTGCTTAATGGGGGAAATAGTAGAAATAATTTTAACATAATTCCTCTCACACCCTCTTTTCACATGGGAGGTAAGAAGGTAAGACTTAATTAGACCACTACTTAATTAAATCAATAGCTCAGATTTATTATATACTCGTACCTCTTATGTGAAAAGGGGAGGTAAGAGGGAGCATGCTAAAATTTGAGCTAAATAAAGCACACACATGTTTGATACTCCCTCTGTCCCAAAATAAGTGTCTCAACTTTGTACTAACTTTAGTACAAAGTTTTACTAAAGTTGAGAAAATTATTTTAGGACGGAGGGAGTATAATGTAAGAACACACTCTGTTTATGGCCTACATTGAATTCAAGGTTTGTGTGATTTATGTAAAATTCTTAATTCCGATATAATAGAAGAGTTGTACTTTCAGGAATTACTACTCACCTGGACCAGCAACACTGTACTTTGATAAACGATCACTGGGTGTGAAGCCCATGGAGGTGGTATTTGATAGCGGTAGCACTTATACCTACTTCGCTGCTCAACCATACCAAGCGACTGTTTCTGCGGTAGATTTAAACCACCCTACATTCCAGTGGCCATGAATTTGAAGAATGGAAGAGTGAACTAATGAGATGCTAGCCTTGCAGGTCCAAGCTGCTCTCAGCAAGTCACTTAAACAAGTGTCAGACCCCAGTCTGCCTCTTTGCTGGAAAGGCCAAAAGGTGTTCAAATCTGTGTCTGAGGTCAAGAAGGACTTCAAGTCACTGTTCTTGAGTTTTGCGAAGAATACCATAATGGAGATCGCTCCTGAAAACTACCTCATTGTCACTGTAATCATCCAATAACCCAACAGACTAGTAGTAGGCCACCGTAAGTAATTGATTGCAATGATGAAGGCTGACATATTCTCATTTGTTTGTGCCAGAAAAATGGGAATGTGTGCTTGGGCATCCTTGATGGGTCGGCTGCTAAACTGAATTTCAACATTATCGGAGGTATATAGTCTAGACACACACTACCTGGTCTCTGTAATCAGGATACGTTGAATCTTTGTGTAATAAGTGGATTTGATCTTCTGTTTTGTAGACATCACAATGCAGGATCAGTTGATAATTTACGACAATGAGAAAGGGCAGCTCGGTTGGATCCGTGGATCATGCAGTAGTGGCACAAAGATTATCATACATTCATTTATATGGTATTTGCTTACATACCTACTGTTAGCCGATCCATTCAAAAACTTGATGTACCATTATTTATGAAATTGGGCCAACCGAGAGAAGTTACTGCCATCTAAACAGAGTATATGGTAAGATGCCTGGGGAAATGAGGGATGGAAGTGGATAAGGATGGCCATCCATATATGTTTGCATCTCTGGCCTGAATTGTTATCTTGCTTCTTTGTATCTCATTTATACACGAGGCTCAATTTTGTTAACGAATACAAATGTTTCATGTATGATTTACATTGATTCCACTATCAATGGACAGCAGT
The DNA here is from genome assembly GCA_011799875.1 of Thinopyrum elongatum. Classification (NCBI taxonomy): domain Eukaryota; kingdom Viridiplantae; phylum Streptophyta; class Magnoliopsida; order Poales; family Poaceae; genus Thinopyrum; species Thinopyrum elongatum. Next base: position 824,190 of record CM022297.1, read on the forward strand.
TACTGATTTAATTTAGGCATAAATCTAATCACTTGGACAAATTGTTTAGTGTGTACTCATGTGCACATAGAGTGGTGGCATTTTTTATTTTATTTAGAAGTATGGACTGAACGATAAAAAAATGTTTGGCTAGATAACCATTGGACAGTGATCTTTTGGTGGAGAACTAAGAGCATCTCCAACAGCTTGCCAATAAAACTCCCCCAATAACCACTTATCCCCAATAACTCTTTTCTAGTTGTTGAGGTTGAACGCTCCAACAGACTCCAATAACCCATCCCCAATAAACCAAACTGACACAAGGGATCAATTTGTCAATCTCACATACGAGAACACTGTTGATGGCGATGGTGGCGTGGCGTCGCGACAACGGTGATGTGTTGGTGGCGGCGCAGCAGTGGGCGCTGGTGCGCCTGACAGTCAGCGTTGTGCCGTCGTGGCGGTGGCATGTGGCAAGGCCAGCCTCAAGAATATGTGGGGTCATTGCTATTTTTTTGAAAAAATTTCTTCACAATATACAGTAAATGAACAGTGCTCTTAGGCTATTTTCCTTGAAAGTTGTGGGGTTAGCTGACCGCACAGCTAACACATGGAATTGCCACTAGCGGTGGCCTGGCATGGCGGCGGTGCAGTGCAAGCGAAGCGGCATGGCGGAGGCAAGATGCAGGCGGCGCGGTGTGCGTGGGTGGTGGGAACCATTGCGGCCTGGCATCAGAGGCGACATGCGTGCGGTGGTGCGGCGTGCCGAAATATAGAAGATGAGGCTTTTTTTTGTTGATCATCAATAATTTATTAGATAAAAAAGACCTGTTGGAGCAGTTTTTCTGGCTCAACTCCCTCAGTACGTGCGAACCAACCTGTGGTTGGATGGTTAGAGGGACAGTGATATCACTAGCCCACCAGGGTTCATGTCCTGGTGCTCGTATTATTCCTGGATTTATTTCAGCATTTCCGGCAATGCGCTTTCAGTGTGAGGAGACGTTCCCGTCGACGACGAGGCGCCTACGGTAACTTCGTAAATCTCAAAATGATATGCAGCCTCAGTCTCTCGGAGGTGCTCATAGGGATAGAGTGTGCGTGTGTGCGATCATAGAGATGAATGTATGCGTGTATATGTGAATGCTTGCGTCTGTACTGTGTTAAAAAAAATCCCTCAGTATGTGAAATATATTGGGGAAAAGTGAACCGTTGGAGATGCTCCCATGCACGACAGAATTACATGCTTAACAGTAATATCAAAACGGTACTCCCATCTGACGACCGAGTGGAGGCTTGTCACCCAATTGCTAGTACCCATAAATCCCCTGCATGTTCATCCCTCCTGACCTATTATTTTTGGACCAGGCCGTCAATCCGACGTGACGGTCACGCCCAAGTCTCCCTAGATTCATCTCATATTTGGCTGCATATAAGAAGTGTCGGTCAGTCCGAATATTTAAGACCCGTTTGAGGCGTCCGCGTGGGTCAGTTTTTCTTTATCGACAATTGATCGAGCCGTCCGCCCAGAATTTTGGGGCTGGTTTGGAGCGACCAACTGTAGATGCTCTAATGGAAGTATTTGGGCAGAGCAAGAGACCAGGTCTTCACAGAGGTGGCTCCACAGTTGGACGACGTTGTGTGTATCGTCAGACACACGCGTCTTACGCGACTCCGGCATTACAGTGCCGTCAAGTACGGGTGCATGGGCACGTGGTAGGGAGGAACGACGCCGTTCGTCAGGTAGGCCATGAGTTTTCCTTGTATACTTCATGAGCTGTGTCTATGTCGAGCTTATTTCTGGCTCTTCTTCTCGGGGTACATCCCTGTATTTTTTTTTTCATGGTAATACGTGTCTTATTAATAAAATAAAGATTCAGTTACAAGCCAAGTAAAAATCGATATTATAGGACTAAAAAGATGGGATAATCCTACGCAAAAATCAGCGCCTGTCCCTCTACACCAAGGAAAAAGAGACAGATCACCTCTTCACCCAAGCTCGACGTGCCTTCATTGCTGATCAGCAGCTTTACGGACCTCCAAAATAGTTTGCCTGGAACAAAACCATCGTCGTTGAAAGAATTAGACTGGGGCAACAATGTCCTCGGACACGCCATCAAATTCCAGAGCTGATACCCCCGCAAGACTACGACGTCGGAGAAGGAAACCAGAACTGTCAGCCTCCAACCACCAACCCAGCACAGGGTGCACCTTCTTCCAGCATCATGCATCATCATAATAATATATAACTCATCATTGTTATCATAATAACAAGTCCTACTCATCATCATCATAGTCATCTAACAACTTCTACTCGTTAATAATAAGAAATCATACTCATCATCGTACAACTTCTACTCGTTATCATAATAACAAGTCATACTCATCATCATCTTAGTCATCTAACCAACCCTACTTAATTGATCTTAGCACATGATCATGAGTATTAGCTAGGACCTACTACTCTCTCTAAGGTAAAATAACATAAAACAAGATAGCCCCTGACGCTCCATTATGAAGAATGGATATTATCCTGTCTCCAATTCTTGCGCTTCGCACAATGTTGCTTTCAAGTAGCTCCCTATGATTGTCCATTCATTTTTTCCATTCATTGATTGTCATGTCTTCATCGGTTTTAGAAATCCGATATGAACAGCGGTGAAGCCTAGGATGACTTGGCCATAAGCTAATAACATCAAGGCGACCTTTCGGACACATCAGATCAGGCACACAATCCTTCGGGATTTTCTGTTGAAAAACATAATAATAATGTCGTAGTTAGCAATGTAGTTTAGCTTTATAAGAATATATGCAAAAGATGCACGAATGTCGTAATAGTAAAAAATCTTACATTGCCATCTCCATGGATGTTACCGTAGTTCAACACGTGAACTAGTGGCACGTATTGACCATAATGTGCAGGAATTTCATAATTGATATTGTAATTCTAAATATCAATAATAAATGAGATAAGATGATCTTTCTACTCATAAGTTAAGTCAGCGCCATCAGTGTAGTAGGTTCTGTCTACCATATTCCGTACATTTTTTAAAGAATGAAAATAAGCTGTCAACTATTTTGAAATAAACAATATAAATTACTTAATAAATATGTTTCAGAAACTCACATAGAGGTAGAACTGGAAACGTATCAACAAGGACCCAAATGTCGATATTAGCTTCATCGATATTATCTTCATCGACATTATCTTCGTCGACATTATCTTCGTTGATGTCATCTTCAGGATCACCAAGATCGAAGGTGACATACATACCCTCCTGAAAATCATACGCCTTGCACAGTGCTTCCCAATTCGAGCAACCAAATTAAAATGGGATACACTCTCCGAATTGTATAGCTTTACAACAAAATCATAACCATGATGGGTCCTGAGTTGAACTATCTTTGTCTCCATATTTTCATGATCTTTGAAATTCAGATGCTCCAAGACATAGCGTCATGAATGGCATGGGATAAGCTAGTCGAATTGTAGAAGACAATATAAATTACACATTGAAGAAGCAGAAGGCTTGTCATGCTTAATTACCAAAAAAGACTTGTCGTCGTTGCGTACCGTTTCAACATCGAAGGTCTCGTCGAGCTTAATAATGAAGCGCCGACCGTCTACCAGGTGAGGCCTGTCACACAGACCCTGGTCGTCGCCGCAGTAGTCGCACTCCGGGATCCTATCGTCGTCGTCAGACATTTCCTATGTTTATAATTCAAAGATTAAACTTCTACAATTCAATATATGTACTACAAAAACTAAATTAGATCATTATTATTCATCATAGGTTGACTATCGGTCTGTCGAGTCTTTTCTTGAAAACTCTCAGCTCGCGTGGTGTATATATTCGACCATTGGTGATGGTAGCTACTCCTGTCATTCCAAAGTGCATTACACCAAAATGTCTAGCACATTGGAATGAAGAAGAAGCTACCCACACGACAACAGTCGGGATTCTTCCTCCTCTCATATATGGTGGAGACTCTCCCTCACTAATTCCTCTCTGACATTTGCGACTGTCGGTTATGGTCGTTCTTCTCTTCCTTCCCGTGCATTACCAAAAGGTCTATCACGAGAAAGAAGAGAAAGAACGACCCCCATGACAAAAGTCGGCATTCTTTTTCTCTCATATATATGGTGGAGTCCCGACAGACTTAAAGTCTACCCGAAATGTGGTTTAATTATCTTTCTATAAAATCCGGGCACTGGATATTTCCTACATATTCTAGCACAAGTCATGCCAAAATTCACGGAAAAATCCGGCATGACCTTTGATAAAAAGGACATATATCGAGCGCCTGAAATTTGCCAGAATGGAAAATAATCAACACTCCGGCAAAACATAGGCCACTGTGAGGTGTTCCCTGCAAACATAGGCCACTTGGGCAAGCACTAGTACTACACAACACTACATATCACATGTCTAAATCTCCATCATATTTGAAAGACCTACATTGAAAATTTTCTATTCCATGAAAATTGTCACAGCTACTCATGTAGCTACTACTCTAGTACATCTATCAAAACATCTACATCATCATCGACATGGGGACTTGGCTAGTCTCACCTCGAGGTCGGAGGGGTCGGTGACGGGGACGACGGCAGGGATGATGCAGGGGCTCCTTGATTTACGCAAAAACAAAATATAAACAAAAACATTATTATCCTCATCTTAAGACTTACACTAGTAGAAAACGGGACTTTAGTCCCGGTTCCAGAGGGCCTTTAGTCCCGGTTCTGGAACCGGGACTAAAGGGTCGGGACTAAAGCCCAACACCTTTAGTCCCGGTTTGCTTACGAACCGGGACTAAAGGAGCTCCACGCGGTCGGTTTCTGAAGCTCCACCTTTAGTCCCGGTTGGTAAAGGACTTTTTTTGAAATTTATTTTTTCTGAATTTTTTTGAAAAAAAAAATTGAAATTTTTTTCAATTTTTTTTCCGATTTTCAAATTTCTGAATTATTTGATAATTTAATCTCTAATCACCCCTCATCACTGCTCAAGTATGTACCACTCATTCCAAATCGTCTAACTTCCCGGCTGGTCATCCATCCTCTCACTACCCCAGACTAAGCACGCTTAACTTCTGAGTTCTATTCTCCCTAGTTTCCAAGTCTGCACTTGCTGTTTTCCTGACAATAGTAAGCTGTCAATCCTATTAACCCTTAGGAGTTAAACTTGAGAATGAAGCACCGTTTGAGTTTGAAACTATTATTATAAAAAACAATAATTAATTAGCAACAATAATATTTCTTGAATAACTAGTTTGACCAGAGTTTGACCAAAAATTCAAAAAAACTTAAATTTGAGGATATCTTTTTTTTCTTTCAGAATTTGAGGATTCACAAAATTTGCAAAACGTCCTATGGCCGTCGAAATCGGAACCGGATTTTCGTGCTGAACATTTTGATATATTATACGGTTTTTTTCGACATCGTATGCAAAAGATATAGCCGTTTTACTTTTTCATAACACTTTTTTGCAAAACATGTCCAAATTTATGCTTTTTAATTTTCCTAACTAGTGAATGTAGCAACATCACTATATCTCGAAGGATTTTATTTTTTGAAGTTTTTATCATTTTCTTTAAAAAAATTCAAAATTGAAGTGACGATAGGACGGGGGGTAGAGTTTGATGGTGTCCAACAGAATCATACTACAACATGGTGTCCATCCAATCCTACCGTCGACTACATCTGCTAGCACCGTCCCAGCCAGAGTCACAACTAAGTTTAACCAAGCCAGAGTCACGTTTAATTAAAGTGACAAAAAGAATTACTTTTAATATAGCAAAACTAATTCTATCAACTATTATTAAAGGCTAAATAACTATTAATACAAAACTTTAGCAAAATTAATATTAATTAATTATAAAAATATATCTACTGTTGTCTAACAGAAGCATACTACAACATGTTAAAATCTACAGAAAGAACTAACTAAAAATAATTAAAAACAACAATTAAAGACTAAAACAACTATATAAGCAAAACAGTACTGTTTTAATTAAAATCGTAATATAAATTATTCTAAAAATAACCAAATAAATTTTACTGTGACAACAATCTAACATGTGAATAGGAGCAAAAAGAATTAAATTTAAAACTATTTTTAAACTCAAATTATTCACAATCTAGGGTTTGAAGCAAATTTGAACAAATTCATATTTAAATCATTCAAATTTGAAAACTAATGGCACAAACAGAAACTAGACAAAATTTTGAATCTAATGCAAAAAGAATCACTCAAAAACATCAAATATCCTAAAAGATATAATCAATTTAAAACAGAAACTAAACAAAAAAAAAATGAAAAAACAAAAAACAAATTTCAAAACTAACCTTTTGTCCCGGTTGGAGCCACCAACCGGGACTAAAGCGTCAACCCCTTTAGTCCCGGTTTGTGGCTCGAACCGAAACTAAAGGGCATCACACACTTTAGTCCCGGTTCGTGGCTCAAACCAGGACTAAAGGTCCCATTTGAACCGGGACTAATGCCTGCCCAGCGCCCTAGCCGCGCGAACCGGGACTAATGCTCACATTAGTCCCGGTTCGGTTCGTAATGCAACCGGGACTAATGTGTAGATTGAGTTGGACCAAAGCCCTGTTTTCGACTAGTGTTAGTGAAACCCTATGTCTAAAACATCCTAGTTCTACCCTTAACGTTTACTAAAAATACCTTGTTCTAACCCTAAAAATTGAAAAGACCTATACATTTACTAAAAATACCCTACTTCTAGCCCTAACATCTGTCCATCCATCCATCTATCTATATTTCCATCAATATATCCATCCATCCATCTATCCATCCATTTGTCTATCTATGCAATATATAGAAAAAAACATAGTTCTAACCATCTATCTATTCATCTATCTATCTATCTATCTACCTACCTATCCATTCATCTATCTATCCATCTATCTGTGCAATGCAGGAGGGATCGGAGGGAGGGAGAGGGTCAGAGGGAGAGGGCTGGGAGGGAGAGAGGGATGGAGGGAGAGGGGGTCGATCGGAGGGAGCAGTGAGGGAGAAGGGAGAGGCGGGGTCGGAGGGAGGGAGGGATGGAAGGAGAAGGGAGGGAGGGAGACATACCGGGCGACGGCGGCGGCGCGACGACGGCACCGGGCGGCGGCAGCGGGGGTTAGACGATGAGAGTGTGGGAGGGAGAGTAATCGGGCTGGCGGAGAAAAGGATAAGGTAGCATTAGCAGTAGCGTTGGCTCGTGGACCAGCGCTACTGCTAAGTTGGGCCCACCGTGCAGACTTACCGGTAGCGGTTGGCTGGTGGCCCAGCGCTACTGCTATGTCTGTAGTAGTAGCGGTGGTTCCAGCCAACCGCTACTACTACGTGTAGCCCTGCCGGTGGCCATGGGACCACTTAGCAATAGCACTGTCAGGGGGCCCAACGCTACCGCTACTTTGATACCTGTAGCGCGTGTTGTCAACCAGTGCTACGACTAAGTGGCAGTAGCACTGGACACATAACCAGCGCTACTACTAAATTTCTGCTTATAAGCTTCTCCTAGTAGTGTCGGGTCTTCCTCCTCTTCCCTTCCGCCATGAGCATAGTTTTGGAATAAAGCCTGGCAAAACTCGAGATTGATACTATAAAAGTTCAACTAAATCAACCTTCGTTTAAGCTGTCCATAGGCCTGACACATCGTCAGTAAAGTAGGAGTACGAGAAACTTGCCAGCAAGTAACTTCTCGTTGACAATAGCATGTTGGAGTGCAACCCGGTTCAGGTGATTTGCTTGGATCTGGACATTCTCAACTCGGACAGAATGATCTGAAACTTGTTTCAAAAAAAGAATGATCTGAAACTGAACATGCACAAAAAAACAAAAAAAAAGGTACGTACTATGCTTTTCGTAAACCTCTGCGTTACCAATTAGTCGAGTAACTACACTGCCAGCGTTGTCATCGTTCAATGGTTATTGGGTGAACCAGGAAACCACCTTTCAGTAACAAGTGGGGCTTACCATGGTTAAAACTTAAACGTGTTGTCACATCAATCTTTCGTATGCACTAGGAACTGAAAGTGGCCATGGTTCACGTGATTAAGCGAGCTGGGGCGCAAGTATTGTTCGCACGCGCGCAGCAAGAGCTGAAAAGACGTGATAGAAAACGCATGGGCCAGCCTGGGTCACGAGGCAGACAGTGACGACGCCAGCTAGGGATGGACCCCTATAGAGTAGGATTCAGGCCCTATACCTAGTCTGTATTACTAATCACCAGGCAGGACAGATCCTCTAAACAGCACAGATCACACCAGCTTTTTTAGTCCCGATTCGTAACACAACTGGAACTAAAATTAGAGGACTTTAGTCCCGATTGATTAACCGGGACTAAAATTGGAGGACTGAAAGTCACTCGTGGAAGACAACTGACAGAACTGCCTACACATGTTATCAAGGATCATAGCAAATGCAAGACCAAGGCCTGAAGTGGCGGCCATGGAGGTGGTCCTTTTGGAAGATTTTCTAGGAAGAGATGTCTAAAGTGCAGCAAGCGGAGCAGAAACAACAACATGACGAGCCACTTGAGGTTGGCCATAGTGGGGACTAACTTATACTAGTGTCATACAAATGACACTAGTCTAAATTATAATTTCTATAGTGCAAAGTAATATAGTAATAATATTATAGATGACTTTATTTATTAGCTTGTAGACTCATTCTTTTTCGGGAAACACTATGTTACAGTAATGTTACTCTAAACAACTCTCTCCTTATTAACTATATGACATAAAAACAAAATTTTCTTGGAATACGCTGTGTTACTGCCTAAGTTACTGCCACTACGACTAGCCTGAGCCGGACATGGTACGACCCCGACAGCGAGCTGTACTATTGTCGAGTGCAGGTATTTGATGAGCAACACTTCCTACTGGTCATGCACTAAGGAGCGGTGGCCACACATGCGTAGCCTCTAGGCTCAGCGGCGTTGCACCGAGGCTCAATTGTGGGGCCATGGTGTAGCGATGCGTAGGCTGGGAGGCGATGCCGATGTGTGCAAATCTAAAGTTGGAGGCGTGTAGGAGAGCAGGTCGTGGGATGCTCTGAAAGGAAAGTTTCCACCAATCTTTTACCTCGCTCCTCTCTCTTCTGTTCTAGGCAAAATTTCGTGTTTTAACTCTTTTAGCATAGAAAATCAAGATCTGACACCTGTTTCATTTTTTTTTAAATCTGACCCTTTTGCTACCGCCACAGGGCTCGGCGGTTGGGTCAGGCAACCTACCGCCAGGGGCATTGGTGGTAGCATAGACGGCGACAACCGTCACCTAACGGCCAGCACACCACGCTACCGCCACAGGCCTTGGCGGTAGGTTATGGGACTCTATCGCCGAGCCCCATGACGGTAGGGTCCTGGGCTTTTTGCGGTGGAAGCTTGCTGTAACCGAAAAACCGCAGATCCCTGGCGGTAGGTTGTGAGATCCTACCGCCAGGGGGCTTGGCGGTAGGGTCCTGTGTTTTGCATTTTTGTAAGTTTTGTTACTTGTTTCCTTTCTAAAGTTTTATCACAGCAAAGAATACAGTATAATATATATTTAAGAGCCTTAAATATGCAGAGCTCACACAATATAACATGTATCACACTCGAGTAGTTTCACAAATAGCAAAATATGCGCTCACATATTAATAAAGGTTGAACTAATACACATGTCACACATAGCAAATATCAAACGGTTCCACATAGTTTCACAAAATAGCAAATAGCAAACTTGTCCACATAGTTTGACAACCCCAACTAATGCAAGTAGTTTCGCAAACGATTTCGCAAAGCCAACAAACGGTTCAACAATTCCACATAGTGTCTCCCCAACTAACACAAGTAGGCTAACAAGCCAAGACCCATGGGCCTCCTCCTCCTCCTCCTCCTGATGAAGCAACCTAGAGGACGAGGCAGCATGGCTCGATGAAGCGATGTTACCCTGTGTGATTGCAGGATCATGAGCTTCAACTGAGCCAGCGCACCCAAGCAGACCTACCAGCTTGCGACAACGCTTCACGAACTTCTGCAGTCACAATGAAACAAGGACATAATACTGATCAGATTTATGATTGGAAATGAACAAGAACATAGGGTATTTCTCGGCAGCAGAAATGTTACCTTCACCGTCTCACTCATGCTGTTCTCAGAATCTCCATTCCCGGGGGCACGACCTAGTGCATCCGAGCCATCAAAGATGCATCTGTTCAGCTCGCCGGACTGTGAAGGCATAAGTGAGTCACAATGACATACAACATAAATTAAATACAGCCGCCGGTTCAAGACAGAAGAACACAACTTACCACTCTGTTGATCAGGGGTGCAAACACCCTAAATCCACTCATGTCTCTGATGCTGGCCTGGTAGGCCTCTTCCTCGGGGGCATCCTCCTCCAGCTGCACGATATCTTCTGTCGTCCACCGAGGCCTGAGACGAAGACGGTGCTTTTGGCCATTGTCGTACCACCTCATGTGTTGGGCGTATTCATCCCAGTCAGTCACTCGCCTCTCCACAACTTTACGCCACCTGCACCGGTTCCACTGAGTCACAAAAGATTTATGCTACTCTCCCCAGTCTGTGATCGACTAATTTTTCTTCCGGCTCATCTTACAAGGCATAAACAACACAAAACATCATAAGAAGGTCAAACGCAAACGAAATCATGGTAACAGAGAAAAATGCACTAACAAGTGGAGTTCGTGGCCACCGATATCATTCGGCATGCCTGGTGGTGTATGCTGGTAGATCCCAAACTACCTGGCCATGCGGTGTGGCAAGTGCCACTCGACGGCGTACACACATAGCATGGGCACCATGCACCGCCAAAGACCGCGGTCCTCCTCGCACAGCACGTTCAGCTCGAACCCCCAATCTCGGTCATGATACGGCCACTAGTTTACCTATGACACAAACATATTGGTAAGTTCCCGATGAAAGTGGCGTCAAAGAGAAAGGTGAGCTAGTTCATATACCTGCGAAACCGTCAAAGCGTCCATCTTGTTGGTGAAGGCCTTGTACGAAGCCTTGGATGTGCCCGTGTAGAGACCCACAACGTCCCACTCGTAAGCTACGGTCGGGTATCAAATAGAGTCGCCATCTTCGCCATACGCATCCCATGGACATCTTCTTAACTTCTTCGGACGGCCCACCGGCAGCCGCTTCCACATCCAAATGGAGAGGGCCCACACAAATCCACCCATACCAGAAGTATCTTCCGTCCTATGGGTTGCCTCGTCAAGCTACAAAACAACAATTGATGATCAGATATAACACAATATCATGGAGCATACATTCGTAAAAAGCAATGAGATACTCTCTTACCAAGCGGTAAAGGTAGGCGAGAGAGGCGGTCCCCCAACTGTACCCTGCATCTCAGTCGTCTAGGAAGAAGAGATACGACCGGAGGGCAGAGTTCCCGGAGCAGTCGGGAAACACGGCCTCTGTGAGAAGGTACCACAGGTAGGCCCTCGCGTACTGCTCCACCCATTACTAGGGAAATGCTTATAGGTTGGACATCAGTAGTAGCGCTGACAAAAAGCAAGCGCTGGTGCTAATTAGCAGTAGCGCTGTTCCGGGTGTAACACCCTGGATTTTGCCCATTTTCTTTTGATTTTGGTCTGGTTTTGTTTTTCAGTGGCTCAGTGGTCTTGAAACCTGGAGAAATCTCCCTCGATTCCTCTCCCAAGTGGCTTGTCAATCTCAAAACCATCTCAAGACCATATCATTTCCATCTTGGACCAATCCCAATATTCTTTTCTCGGGAATATTCCTTTTTTCTATTAAAGGAATAACCCTGTTTGCCGGGGTTGTGAAGCAACCCACATCTATGTCATTCCAAAAATTCCCAAATAATTCTCATAAATCCGTTGGGACATATCTTCCACAAATATGCAAAATCCTTCCTTGCCATGTTCAAAAATATTTCACAAATATTCCTTTTTTGATTCTGCCCCAGCTGGCAGTTTGTGAAGCAAGTACCCTTTATCTTTGCTTGCTTGCTCTCAAACTTCTTGTGAACTCTTTCCCATCCATATCATTGCCTCATGAGAAAATTCAACTTCATTTGGCTAGTAAATCTTCCTTGGCAAATTTTCCAAAGTTTCTGATCATTTGGAAGCTTAATGAAGGAAGTACTAGCTAGGAGTATCCAAATGAGTTTAAATTTTGCAAACACCTTCATATGCTCAAATTAACACTGTCCACAAGATTTGAGCATCATCCCATCATTTATATGATCTCAGCATCAAATCTTTGCTACTGGTTATATTTTCCTGTTGTGAAGCAACTATATTTTACATTGCTTCATAATTGCTGAAAATTTACCAGAGCATTATCCTACCCATATAACATCTCTCCAACAAATTTGGGCTCATTTCATCTAGCTATTTATCATCAGTCATTTTTCTAAAATTCTGTCCAGTAGGATGCTGTGTGAAGGAAGTACCATTTTAGTATATCCAAATGATCTGAAATTTATACAGTGTCTTCATATGACTATATAACTTATCTACTCCAAGTTTCAGCTCAATCCAAGCCCGTATATTAGTGCCACTTCTAGATTTGCAATGCTGGACAGTGGGGTCATTTGAACAGCAAGTGCTATCTAAACTCATCCATTTGGACTGAAACTTTGCCATCATCATCATCTTAGTGTATGATCACAGCATGCCAAAGATCAGAGTCTAGTTCTTTCTCTATCTTCCTCACCACGGCACAAACACCTTCATGTTCCAGACAAAACCTGCAAGCTGTGGTCAACTAAGTACCACTATGCTCGTTTCTTTCCTCCTTGACTCTATCCTTCGAATGACCCATCGAGTATACATGGTTAGGTTGACCAGAGCACGTGCCATCGCCGCGTTCACGCGGTGACCACGGGGCTGGCAGGTCAAACAGCGCGCTCTGGAAACTACGGCCACTATTTTTGTCGATTTCCTCTGCCTCTCGTGTCTCTTTCATGTCCAGTAGCTAGCTCGTGCCCGAGCGGTCAATTTCCCTCTGTTGCCCTACCTTATCTCGTCGTGGTTACGTCGCCATCACCATGCCCTTGCCGAAACCGCCTGTGCTCCTTCATTGCCTTGTGGCCAGAGCGCTCTCGAGCTCTCCCGAGCCTTCCCGTGCTCGCCTGAGCCCTCTCCGATCCTCGGCGAAGCTCGTGGACGCCTCTCCCCTCTTCCCCGCAGGTTCCCGAAGACTCGGGCGCGTGGTGGACGTGTCACCGCGGCCACGCTCTGCCACCCTCGCCGCCCGCATATAAATAGGCTTCAGAGCTCCTCCAGACCTCACCATCGTCTCCACCTCACTCCCAGGACCCCGCCCAACCTCTCGCCAGAGCTTCAGGGGCTCTCCCCTCTTCGGTTCGTCGCCATGGCCGCCGCCCCCTGTCCACTCCGATTCCAGTGAACCGAAGCCCCTCTCCTTCGTCTTCCACCTCTAGTAGATCACCCAGCCACCAGAGCCTCTCCCTCAGCTCCCCGTTCGTCGGCGGAGTTGCCATGGCCTCGTCCTCAAACTTCGGCCGAAGCCTCGTCCGCTGCAGCCGCGGATCTTCTCGACGCCGACCTCCCCAGGATGTCTGGATGGTCCAGGGCGGCGCGGCTGGGCCTGCTGACCACGCCGGTAGGCAGCACGGCGCGGGAGGTGGACAGAGCCGCCGGCGATCGTCGTCGGGGCGGCCGGCCTCGCCTCTGCCTCAACGCGCGTCGGGAGAGAAGAAGGGGAAGGCCAGGAGGAGAGAGAAGCCGCGTGGGACCCGCCCGTCAGCGACCCGAGTGCCTGGCCCCGCCTCAGCCAGCGTGGCAAGTGGAAGCGTCAATGCTAGAGTATGTTTTCACTTTTAGAAAGCGTATTCTAGTTTCACTTCGGCCCCGAATGCGTTTTCTCCGTTCTAAAGGCGTATTCACTGAGAATGCATTTTCTGTTTTCAGCCCAGGGGCCTGTTTGTAGAAATTATTTTTACAGATTGGTCCCTGAACTTCGTCTGGCTATAACTTTTCAACCACAACTCCGATTGAGGTGAATCCAAAGCCTACTTCTTCGTCTCATCGAGCCCGTTCTGTTAGTATCATTTTCACCATGTGTTAACATTTTGGAAATGACCATTTTGCCCTTGTCCGTAAACAGCCCCCTCCAAGAGAGAACTGTTTCCGGCAATCTTCTTCGCGGACCCTTCACACCCCCGGTGGATTTTTCGTACCCAGGCAAGCCACGCCAGCCACTTGCATGATGGATTTGCAGTAGCTATGGTTCCCTATTTGAATAGTTATTTAATGCTGTGCATGTTATTCTGTCAGAAAATACTGTATATGCTCATCCTTACATTCTGTCCATGTGCATCTTGCTAGTTATCAAGTAGTCGTTGGTAGCTTTATGCTCATGGTTAATACTGGCAGTAGTTCATGCTAAGATGATGACATGTCTGCATGTTTCGTTATCAGCTGTTATGATTCATCCTGTTATCATGGCTCAGCACATCATCATCATTCAAGTTAAACCGGATGTTAAGCGAACTTGAACACCTGTTGGCTGAGTCATACTGCGGACTGAAGCAAGCTCACTAGTGCAACCACACTTGTTGGGATGGGGCAGCCATAATTCGGTCTATTGTCATGCCTCTCGCCGATGCCTCCAACCAGGGAAGGTTATGAGCGCGTGCTACCTTGGCCCGGTAGGCGGCTATAACCTTGTGAACCCAGTTTTGGTATTGAGCTCAGGTCCCCGTTTGGGACATTTTTGTTTGGCCACGACGGTGGCAGGTGTCGGAAGGACACAGGGGTCACCCATGACATAGCCCAAAGGGGAGTTTGTCGGAGTGGCTGGGAGAGTGCCATGCAATAGATTGGGTTTTGTCGGAACATCGTTTGTCCACCCGAATGGGAGCACGAGGCCACGAGTTCTGTGGTGTGGGTACAGTGTACTAACCTCTGCAGAGTGTATGATCTATCGATAGCCGCGTCCTCGGATATGGGCATAGTTCGTAGTAGGACACACTATGGGTCAACAGTATAATAATCTTGCTTATAACAACCCTGTTCGATGAGAGAGAAGTTGGTTGATCTTTATGTGATCGCAAGAGGATCACCGTGGTATCGAGGATAACAACGTTGGTTGAGCGTGATCATGTGAGGATCACTGAGGTATCATGGATACCGGATTTGGTTGATAGTGTTATGTGGTGATCTCGGGTAAAGACCAAGCTCCCTGTGATCATGTTATCACTATGGTATTGTAATACCAAGTTTGGTTGGTCCCGAGGTTATCGTGTGGCACACACGATGGTAAGTTCTTACATGTGAGGGTTACGGGGTAACCTCACGACAGAGTAAGTTGCAACCTGTGGCATGTAGTATATGCCATGCCATGTTATATTGTTCTAGCATCATCATGTTTACACCTGCTTAACCTGTAAATGCCATGCTGTTGCTTGTCTTGATTGCTTTGGTTGCGGTGAGCTTGCGAGTACATTCAAAGTACTCACCTGGCGTGTCATGCCAATTTGCAGGTCATGCCATGTTTGCTTGCTTGTTGAGGATCCTGAGTTTGCGATCTAGGATACGCGTTCTAGCCAGAGTCCCTGCCGAGTGGAGTCCATCACCGCCATCGTTGTTCCGCTGCCGAGGATACTCCGTTTCCTCAGGTTGTTCCGCTCTTAGCATAGAGCTACCCTGGGCAGGCATCGCCGTGCCGATGTAATCCCTGTACCCTTGTAACCTTATCAATAGTAATAAAGAGCTGATTTGTTCTATGCCAACAGTGCCGTATTTCAGAAGACTTGTCTCTGGGCTGGAATACGGGGCGTTTCGGTTTCCTCTGAGCCGGGGTGGCACAAGCATTGGTATCAGAGCAAGTCCGGCTGTAGGATGCCCTAGCCGCGCAAACATTAGTAACCGGTAGTATAGAGTCTGGTCGATTTGCTGCACTTGTGTGTTGCATTTGTTTGTGCATAGCATGCATATAGAATATTTATTTTTGTCACTAACGATTGATCTGGTGAGTGTAGGTGGCATTGGTTTCGACCCACTACCTGCACCCTCCAGTTGCATCCTGGTTCCTTGGTGTGGCGTTATCTCCATCCCAGCGAAGTGATGCCAAGGTGCTTGGTGTTGTCAATCACTTGCAGGATTGATGCACCGGGACCACACCAATATATCCTTTTCAGCCACCCCTATCGTTTCGGTGATAGACATGTTTCTATCCCGGATCGTGCCATCCCTCTAGCCGCTTTGGCAACCCTTAATGATCGTAGTTATCAGAAAAGGGCAATGCCGCAAGCCTTTCTTTCCATCAATTATCCCACTCTGCCATCCATTCCCGGGACAAGTACGGTTTGTTCCGTACGCTTGATGATGATGTGGTTGTGACCTCCGTGTTCCGACCCCCGATGACCAAGTCTGTCCTCGCCTCCGTCTTCATCCAGCTGCAACCAGTGTTAAGCCAGTGTTTGGTGTAGCTTTGCTTACACCAACCCCTTCCACACGTGGATTCACTTTCGTGCACACCGCCACAGCATGTTAGACCGTAGTACCGGAGTTTCCGCGAGATTTGTGTGCTTAGGTAGGCATGCATATTATTGCTATGGATAGTTGTATTGCTTGTGTGTGATCTCGTTACTTTGTGTGTTTTTGTTAGTTTTTTTCTTTCTTTTGCTTCTTTCTTTGGGCCCATGGTGTTACCTTATTTTCCCCTTATGGAAGTTGCTCACCGACACTGGACTCAAAGAATCAGTGGAAGAGGCAAGCATTTGGAAGCTCAGCTCAACAATATGGAAATTTTCCGCCGACTGCCTGATATTGGGAATATCTGGTCTGACCACAAATGGTATTCTGGATGGATTATCAGCATCAAGTATACATCAGTGTGCAATTTTCACAACAGTAATGATCAATTCAGCAAGAAGGATAGTCGAACAACTTTCTTCATACAACAAGTGACCGACAATAGTAACATCAAGGTATATATATATCTGCACCCAGTTCGCATACGGCAAAAAGAAATCTTCAGATGTAAGCAACTCAGTCTTCCTTCACAAGCTATCTGAGAAGCGTACAACGCAAGGGTTCCTATGTCTTCCTCGGCACGACACATGGACATCTTGCGATGCAAGCATGCTATTCCGGCAGAAGCTTCAGGCACAAGCTATTCAGCCTTCCTCAGCAAGATATTCGCAATGGCTTCCAACACAAGCCAAGCAACCTTCGTCAGTAAGGCTTCACATACTCACCAGTACAAGATAATTCCCAGTCAGTTGGCCGCATATGACCATGCATCCCAAGGATCAGCTCCACAACAGTTTGGTCAGAAGGCAAGAATCGGTCAGGATGCAAGTCTGCCTCAGAAATCAAATGCCCAGCTACACATGTTTCCATAGATATGGTGAACATGCTGCCAAGGTTATACGAGTTACTCATATAATGATGACAGTCCCGTGAGCTGTATGGGACGCTACTGAACCCTTGCCTGCCTTTCTTTAGTAACAGCACCACGCCTGTGTCTGAGCTGCTTTCGGCCGTCCGGGGTGGGTGCCGACTCTATATTTCTCTTTTCAACAACTGGCCCGTGTTCTGAGCTGCTTTTCGGCCGTCTTAGGGAACTGCTACTTTCTTCTTATCGACACCGTCTCATGCTCTGAGCTGCTTTTCAGCCGTCTTGAGTCGGGGTTGAGTTACTCCAGTAATGTCCCAGATCTGAGGTGTAAAGACCGTTCTGGTGGCTATTGGTTTATTTGCCGGTTCATCAAGGGTTTCAGACAATCGTTACCCTACAGCTACAACTTGTAAGTAATATGCCTGCTGGAATATTGCACCTGACAACACCTATGGTTACATGGAGAATCAAGAACACGTAAGGCCAAGTTCTTTCAGCAAAAGGTCCAGGCAAAGAGTACTATAATGAAAAAGCAAGGTTGTCTATACAGGTATAATAATGGTTGCATGGTACCGATACCCCGGACAGTCTGAATCGGTACCAACCACCATGGGTGCACACCCACGGGGTATATCCCATTTGCAACGACCTCCTCTCAAGGTACCCCATTCAGCTAACTATGTATGCTCAGAATTGTCGGAAGAAGACATCCAAGTCTGTCAAGTCAGCCAACAGATCAATTCGGCAGTCGGATTCCAGCAACCGTGGCAAAACATTACATGGCCTACTATTTAATTAAAGGTGCCGACAGACGGAACGATCAGGAGGTTGACAACTGTCTTGAAACATGTGTCCTCACATATGGGAATCAGTTAAAGGAAAGACTGCCATGAACAAGGTGACAGTCAAATCTTTGGTACGAAAGTGACACCGAGATAGTGAAGACACCCAAGATGACTCAGCAATCCGTGCAAAAAGTTAGGTTCCGCCAGAAGAAAGGTATGATGCATAGCGCTGTTTGAACTTGGTGGACACACAGCCATTTGAAGCCACCCAATGCATTGAGTAAAAGATTTCGTGTCCACCGAGAGAATCTGTTCACAACTCAATGGGCGGTCGTTCGTATTGGATTTCATCACAATACGTCCATCAAGAACTACTCTCGGACTTGCGAGAAGGAGAGGTATTTTCAGTCAGGATAATTCATCGCACCCAGACAGGTCGGCAGACATAAAAGGATCAAAGTCAGAGTAATATATGAAGTAAGATCTGTCTGAATGAGGATCCAGTGAAACAAATCACCCCGAAGCCAGGCAGTGAGCCAGATAATATCCAGTGGGAACATGATATGAAAGAAGGAAACCCGAGTTGGAAACGGTTTCCTCAAGTGGGAATATTCATATTTAACCCCTGAGCAACCAAATCTTGAGGATGAGATTTCTTTAAGGGGGGTAGGTTCGTAACACCCTGGATTTTGCTCATTTTCTTTTGATTTTGGTCTGGTTTTTGTTTTTTGGTGGCTTAGTGGTCTTGAAACCTGGAGAAATCTCCCTCGATTCCTCTCCCAAGTGGCTTGTTAATCTCAAAACCATCTCAAGACCATATCATTTCCATCTTGGACCAATCCCAATATTCTTTTCTCGGGAATATTCCTTTTTTCTATTAAAGGAATAACCCTGTTTGCCTGGGTTGTGAAGCAACCCACATCTATGTCATTCCAAAAATTCCCAAATAATTCTCATAAATCCTTTGGGACATATCTTCCACAAATATGTCAAAATCCTTCCTTGCCATGTTCAAAAATATTTCACAAATATCCTTTTCTGATTCTGTCCCATCTGGCAGTTTGTGAAGCAAGTACCCATTATCTTTGCTTGCTTGCTCTCAAACTTTTTGTGAACTCTTTCCCATCCATATCATTGCCTCATGAGAAAATTCAACTTCATTTGGCTAGTAAATCTTCCTTGGCAATTTTTCCAAAGTTGCTGGTCAACTGGAAGCTTAATGAAGGAAGTACTAGCTAGGAGTATCCAAATGAGTTTAAATTTTGCAAACACCTTCATATGCTCAAATTAACACTGTCCACAAGATTTGAGCATCATCCCATCATCTATATGATCTCAGCATCAAATCTTTGCTACTGGTTATATTTTCCTGTTGTGAAGCAACTATATTTTATATTGCTTCATAATTGCTGAAAATTTACCCGAGCATTATCCTACCCATTTAACACCTCTCCAACCCATATAACACCTCTCCAACAAATTTGAGCTCATTTCATCTAGCTATTTATCCTCAGTCATTTTTCTAAAATTCTGTCCAGTAGGATGCTGTGTGAAGGAAGTACCATTTTAGTTTATCCAAATGGTATGAAATTTATACAGTATCTTCATATGACTATATAACTTATCTACTCCAAGTTTCAGCTCAATCCAAGCCAGAATATGAGTGCCACTTCTAGATTTGCATTTCTGGACAGTGGGGTCATTTGAACAGCAAGTGCTATCTAAACTCCTCCATTTGGACTGAAACTTGGCCATCATGATCATCTTAGTGTATGACCACAGCATGCCAAAGATCAGAGTCCAGTTCCTTCTCTATCTTCCTCACCACGGCACAAACACCTTCCTGTTCCAGACAAAACCTACAAGCTGTGGTCAACTCAAGTGCCATTATGCTCGTTTCTTTCCTCCTTGACTCTATCCTTCAAATGACCCATCGAGTAGACATGGTTAGGTTCACCAGAGCACGTGCCATCGCCGCGTTGACGCGGTAACCACGGGGCTGGCAGGTCAAACAGCGCGCTCTGGAAACTACGGCCACTATTTTTGTCGATTTCCTCTGCCCCTCGCGTCTCTTTCATGTCCAGTAGCTAGCTCGTGCCCGAGCGGTCATTTTCCCTCTGTTGCCCCACCTTATCTCACCGTGGTTACGTCGCCATCACCATGCCCGTGCCGAAACCGCCTCTGCTCCTCCATTGCCTTCTGGCCAGAGTGCTCTCGAGCTCTCCTGAGCCTTCCCGAGCTCGCCTGAGCCCTCTTCGATCCTTGGCGAAGCTCATGGACGCCTCTCCCCTCTTCCCCGTAGGTTCCCGAACACTCCGGCGGGTGGTGGACATGTCACCGCAGCCACGCTCGGCCACCCTTGCCGCCCGCATATAAATAGGCTTCCAAGCTCCTCCTGACCTCACCATCGTCTCCACCTCACTCCCAGGACCCCGCCCAGCATGTCGCCCGAGCTTCAGGGGCTCTCCCCTCTCCGGTTCGTCGCCAGGCCACCGCCCCCTGACCACTCTAATTCCGGTGAACCGAATTCCCTCTCCTCCGTCTTCCACCTCTAGTAGATCACCCAGCCACCAGAGCCTCTCCCTCAGCTCCCCGTTCGTCGGCGGAGTCGCCATGGCCTCGTCCTCAAACTCCGGCCGAAGCCTCGTCCACTGCAGCCGCGGCTCTCCTCGACGCCGACCTCCCCAGGATGTCTGGATGGTCCAGGGCGGCGCGGCTGGGCCTACTGACCACGCCGGTAGGCGGCACGGCGCGGGAGGTGGACAGAGCCACCGGCGGTCGTCGTCGGGGCGGCCGGCCTCGCCTCTGCCTCAGCGCGCGTCGGGAGAGAAGAAGGAGAAGGCCAGGAGGAGAGAGAAGCCGCGTGGGACCCGCCTGTCAGTGACCCGAGTGCCTGGCCCCGCCTCTGCCAGCGTGGCAAGTGGAAGCGTCAACGCCAGAGTACGTTTTCACTTTTAGAAAGCGTATTCTAGTTTCACTTCGGCCCCGAATGTGTTTTCTCTTTTCTAAAGGCGTATTCGCTGAAAATGCCTTTTCTGTTTTCAGCCCAGGTGCCTGTTTGTAGAAATTATTTTTACAGATTGGTCACTGAACTTCGTCTGGCTATAACTTTTCAACCACAACTCCGATTGAGGTGAATCCAAAGCCTACTTCTTCGTCTCGTCGAGCCCATTTTGTGGGTATCATTTTCACCATGGGTTAACATTTTGGAAATGACCATTTTGCCCTTGTCCGTAAACAGCCCCTTCCGAGAGAGAACTGTTTCCGGTAATCTTCTTCGCGGACCCTTCACACTACTCCCCGGTGGATTTTTCGTACCCAGGCAAGCCACGTCAGCCACTTGCATGATGGATTTGCAGTAGCTATGGTTCCCTATTTGAATAGTTATTTAATGTGTGCATGTTATTCTGTCAGAAAATACTGTATATGCTCATCCTTACATTCTGTCCATGTGCATCTTGCTAGTTATCGAGTAGTCGTTGGTAGCATTATGCTCATGGTTAATACTGGCAGTAGTTCATGCTAAAATGATGACATGTCTGCATGTTTCATTATCAGTTGTTATGATTCATCCTGTTATCATGGCTCAGCACATCATCATCATAAAAGTTAAACCGGATGTTAAGCGAACTTGAACACCTGTTGGCTGAGTCATAGTGCGGACCGAAGCGAGCTCACCAGTGCAACCACACTTGCTGGGATGGGGCAGCCATAATTCGGTCTATTGTCATGCTTCTCGCCGGTGCCTCCAACCAGGGAAGGTTATGAGCGCGTGCTACCTTGGCCCGGTAGGCGGCTATAACCTTGTGAACCCAGTTTTGGTATTGAGCTCAGGTCCCCCTTTGGGACAGTTTTGTTTGGCCACGACGGTGGCAGGTGTCGGAAGGACACAGGGGTCACCCATGACATAGCCCAAAGGGGAGTTTGTCGGAGTGGCTGGGAGAGTGCCATGCAATAGATTGGGTTTTGTTGAAACGTTGTTGGTCCACCCGAATGGGAGCACGAGGCCACGAGTTCCGTGGTGTGGGTACAGTGTACTAACCTCTGCAGAGTGTATGATCTATCGAGAGCCGCATCCTCGGATATGGGCATAGTTCGTAGTAGGACAAACTATGGGTCAACAGTATAATAATCTTGCTTATAACAACCCTGTTCGATGAGAGAGAAGTTGGTTGATCTTTATGTGATCGCAGGAGGATCACCATGGTATCGAGGATACCGACGTTGGTTGAGCGTGATCATGTGAGGATCACTGAGGTATCGTGGATACCGGATTTGGTTGATTGTGTTATGTGGTGATCTCGGGTAAAGACCAAGCTCCTTGTGATCATGTTATCACTACGGTATTGTAGTACCAAGTTTGGTTGGTCCCGAGGTTATCGTGTGGCACACACGATGGAAAGTTCTTACATGTGAGGGTTACGGGGTAACCTCACGATAGAGTAAGTTGCAACCTCTTGCATGTAGTATATGCCATGCCATGTTATATTGTTCTAGCATCATCATGTTTACACCTACTTAACCTGTAAATGCCATGCTGTTGCTTGTCTTGATTGCTTTGGTTGCTGTGAGGTTGCGAGTTCATTCAAAGTACTCACCTGGCGTGTCATGCCAATTTGCAGGTTATGCCATGTTTGCCTGCTTGTTGAGGATCCCGAGTTTGCGATCTAGACAGAGTCCCTGCGGAGTGGAGTCCACCACCGCCATCGTTGTTCCGTTGCCGAGGATACTCCGTTTCCTCGGGTTGTTCCGCTGTTAGCAGAGAGCTACCCTGGGCAGGCATCGCCATGCCGATGTAATACCTGTACCCTTGTAACCTTATCCATAGTAATAAAGAGCTGATTTGTTCTATGCCAACAGTGTCGTATTCCAGAAGACTTGTCTCTGGGCTAGAATACGGGGCATTCCGGTTTCCTGAGAGCCAGGGTGCCACACTGGGGAAGTGCTATAAGTAACGCTTTAGCAGTAGCGCCGGAAAAGGAAAAAGCACTACTACTAAGTGGGACCCAACGAGCCCACCGACGCTAGCTGTAGTAGCAGCGCTGTCCAGAATACGACGCTACTACTAATAGCAGTAGCAGTAGCGCTTTATTTGACAGCAC
Source organism: Thinopyrum elongatum (assembly GCA_011799875.1). Classification (NCBI taxonomy): domain Eukaryota; kingdom Viridiplantae; phylum Streptophyta; class Magnoliopsida; order Poales; family Poaceae; genus Thinopyrum; species Thinopyrum elongatum. The sequence continues at coordinate 847,411 of CM022297.1, forward strand.
CACTACTGCTAATGGGCCTCACTTAATAGTAGCGCTTTTCCTGGAAAGCGCTACTACTAAGTACCATAGCAGCAACGCTTTCTAGAAAACACAGCTACTGCTAGTTGCGGCTGGTGCCACCTTTTCACCCACCCTCTCCCCTTCCTCCCCCCTTTGCCCTCTCTCCCCCTCCTTTCCCCTCACCCCTCTCTAAGTTAGTTCTCCACCATTGTTGTCCTTCTTCTCTCTTCCTCCTACCTCTCTTCTCTCCCCATTAATGCCCCCTCCACCATAATTCTCCTCCATAAATGGCCTTCTCATCTCTATCTAGCTACCTCATTTATTTGGCTCTCCCTCCATTCCATAGATATAGATCTAGCTAGCTCATCTCTCCTCCCCAACAACTAGATCTAGCTAGCTATTTAGCCATCCACACTTTCTATCCCTATAGGTAGAGAAAGGCCTCATCTAACCGTGATCGGTCTCTCTCGGGAGATAGGTGAGTAAAAAGTAGTGCATTTCAAGAATGGGAATATGTGTGTTTGACATATGGAGATATTTGTGCGAGTGACATGCCCCCGAGTTGCTTATGTTTTTTCGAAATGTCGATTTATTTCCGTTTCGGTGAATTTCGAGCAAACTCGATATGTCCTATTTTTAGGCAAGTTCATGCCAAATTTTTATATGACTTTGATGCATGCATGCATTTTGTTTATAACCCTTTTGCTTGTTATACCATGCAGTCGGTCATGAAGGTGAGTGGATGGAAGGTGGAGCAATACTTGCAATCCGCGGTGATGGACATGTATGCAAATAATCGGACTAAGATTAGATGTCCGTGTACAAGATGCAAAGGAGTCCTTTTGGACCCTTTTGATCGTGGCAGTTTGAAGGTGCACCTGCTGATGAATGGTTTCATGGATGGCTATACTCGGTGAATAAGTGAAGATGATGACAAGGACGTCCACATGGCAGGGAATAACGACATGGGGCTAGACGAAGAGATGACCTATCGACACGAAGACGACGGTTCCGGACATGGCGGCGGCAGAGAAGATTCCGGACACGGCGAAGAAGAGTCCGGACATGGCGGAGAAGAGGCGGCGGTCACGCCACAGTTTTCGACGCTACTAAGTGCAGTCGTGCAGGACCCTCATGTTCGAGACCTCCTTCGCAAGAGTACGACTAGCGAGAGAGCTGCTTCTAGAGAGGAGGCCAAGCTGGCGCAACTTGAAGTAGACTCGAAGACTCCATTGTATGACGGTTGCGATCCCAAGGTGACCCGCTTGAGTTTCACGCTCGAACTTCTAAAGACAAAGGCCAAAAACAAATGGACAGGCAAAAGCCTCGATGAGCATTTGAAGTTTCTACATAATAAAGTTCTTCCCGTGGGGAACCTATGTCCTACTAGTGTCAAGGAGGCCAAGAAAATCGTTTGCCCTTTTGATTTGCCGCACATTAGATATCACGCATGCATCAACGATTGCATCATTTATCGGGGGGAGCCCGCGGAAAAAACCAGCTGTCCAGTGTGCAATGCTTCTCGATACAAGAAGGCAGGAAAGAAAGCTCCTCAGAAAGTTGTATGATACTTTCCCATCACTGCCCGTCTGCAGCGGTATTTCGTAGATCCTAAGGAAGCAAGGCTCATGCGCTGGCATGCGGAGAGGAAGAAGCCCAATGATGTAGATGATCCGAAGCTGAGACACCTCGCAGATGCTAGCCAGTGGAGAGCATTCAACGCCGTATATGGATTTGCCACAGAAGATCCAGGGAACATCGTGCTTGGTGCGAGTACCGATGGCATGAATCCGTTTGGAAACCAGAACACCAACCACAACACATGGTCCGTCTTTGTATGGGTGTACAACCTCCCCCCATGGAAGTGCATGAAGACAAAGTACATACACATGAGCATGCTGATTCAAGGGCCGAAATAACCGGGAAATAATATTAACCTGTATATGGGGCTTCTGAAAGAGGAGCTAGACACGTTATGGAAAACACCGGCATGGACATGGGACACCAGCAAAGGAGAGTATTTCTATATGAGAGCCGCGCTGATGACGACGGTGCACGACTATCTCGGTTACGGAAACACCTCAGGCAAGGTGTGACATGGATACTGCGGATGCACGAGGTGCATGGATGATACAACGTCTCAGCAGCTTACGTCAACGAAAGATGGCGGGTCTGGGAAAATCGTGTACATGGGGCATCGTAGATGGCTCGAGAAGGATGGCCCGTGGAGAAAGTGTGGAGATCTATTCAATGGGTTGGCTGAGCATCGAGGACCTCCACGTAAGAGGAGCGGCGCCGAAATCAACGAGCTGTTGAAACACTGGGAACAGTGTCCCGTGCCGGGAAAGATGAAAAAGGCGCCGGAGCCGCTGCTGTAGGTATGGAAAACGAGGTATGTTTTCTGGGACTTGGAGTAGTGGCCCAATCACGACACGCCTCATTGCCTTGATCAAATGCATATCACGAAGAATATCCTCGAGAGCTTGCTTTGCACACTGATGAACATGCCGGAGAAGATCAAGGATGGGCCGAAGGCAAGGAAAGACGTGGAAGATTTCAAGATCAGGAAAGATCTCCACATGCCGCCCTGTAAAAAGTCGACGGAGGAGACGGAGGAGGGGGAAAGGGGTAGAAAAGTCAACAAGAAGGAAGAGAATTATTGCCCCCCTTCTTGCTTCACCTTAAGTGCGAAGTAGATCGATCAATTCATCAAGTGCCTTACGGGAATCAAAGTCAGTTCCGGTTACTATGGGAAGATAGGCAGATTTCTAGACACCAAGAAGAAAAGGTTTAGCGGGATGAAGTCTCATGACTGTCACGTGATGATGACGTAGATACTCCTGGTTTCCATTAGAGGGATAATGGACAAGCACGTCCGTGACACGCTTACTGGTCTCTGCAACTTCTTCGACCTTATCTCTCGAAAGTCCATCGGTGTGAAGCAACTCCGAAGGCTACAGGAAGAGATCGTTGTCATACTATGTGAGCTTGAGATGTACTTCCCGCCCGTGTTCTTTGACGTCCTGGTGCATATGTTTGTCCACATCGTGGACGACATCATCAACCTTGGGATGACATTCCTTTACAGCATGACGCCATTTGAGAGGATGAATGGGGTCATCAAAGGATTCATTCGTAACATGTCCCGTCCCGATGGGAGCATCGTCCAGGGGTATCTGACGCATGAGTGCATCTCCTTTTGTGAGAATTATATAGGCGTCGGAGACCCTGTTGTAGGTTTGCCCGTCAAGAAGCACGATGGGAGGCTCGGAGGAGAAGGTGACAACAACGGCCGAAGGGAATTGCACATGGACTACTCGGATCGACGGAACGACTTTTACAGGGCTAACTTAGTAGTGCTACAACACCTAGAGATGTGGTAGATGATTATGTGACACGGCACAAAGAAACCATCACAAAGAAGTAACATGATAAGGGGATGCTCAAGACGGACGACGAAGTTACTGTACAGCACAACGCCACTTTATTACGTTGGTTCAAAGAGCAAGTTCTTGCCAATCCCCCGAAAGAGGGCAGTTCAGATGGATTGCTCATACACGCCTTAGCAGATGGCCCCGCGCCCAAACTCGCGACCTATCAGGCATACGATATCAACGGGTACACATTCTACACGGAGGCCAAAGACATGGACAGTGATTACCAGAACTCAGGGGTGACGATTAAATGTGTGACCGACGCCAATGGCACAACTGAAAGATTCTACGAAAGGGTCGAAGAGATCTGGGAGCTTGACTACGTTGGAATGCACGATGCGACGATGTTCCATGTCAGATGGGCTAAGGACGTTGTAAGAGAAAACAAGTATTTCACTACCATGTCTATACCCGACGTGAAGAGCGCTACTGTGAACGTTAATGTCATCGCTAAAACTGAGCCATGTGTACACGCTAGGCATGTGCCACAATGCTTCTTCATAACCGACCCGACCAATCCCAACCGTGTTGTCGTGAGGAGAGGCTAAAGGAGCATCTTCGGAATGGATGGAGTCGCCAATGAGGAAGACTACGACCAATACGGCAACCCGATGAGGGAAGATGACGATGACGATGAAGCATACGTCAAAAGAAGAATCAATACTACATTACCTAAGAAAGATCGTACTCCATGGTGCCAGAAAAGTCACAAGGAGGGGCTCAATTATTCGACAACGAACAAGAAAGGGAATTAGCTCAATGTGAAACGTCGTCGACGCAGCTGAGAAACCATCATTTATATATATGTATCTATTTTGTGTACGCACTTAAGTGACCGTTATCGGTCAAATGATGTATACATCGTATCACCTTTAATTACCACCACATGCATGGTTACGGTGATATTCGCGCAGTGTGGGAGGGAGACGCCATCGTCGGGAGAAAAACAAAAAATAAATAAAAACAAAAGGGAGAAAGCAATACAAAAGAAAAGTAAATAAACAGAAAAGAAAATGAAAATAATAAAAGAAAAGAAAACTAAAAACTAGAAAAGGAAAATAATAAAAATAAAAGAAAAATAGCGGTAGCGCTGGATTGGGAACCAGCGCTATAGCTAACTTAGCTATAGCGCTGGATCCTAATCCAGCGCTACTGCTATGTGTATTTTAGAATAAAAAAAAATAAAAATTGGAATAGTTAGCAGTAGCGCTGGTTTAGGACCCAGCGCTATAGCCAAGTTATCTATAGCGCTGGATCCCATTCCAATGCTACTGCTATTTTGAGTTAACCCCCCGCCGCGCGGGCTCAAAATTTCACCAAGTCATTTCCCCCCTGTCCTCCACCTCTCCCCTCACTCTGTCGCCGGCCGTCGCCCCTGCCCGCTGTCGACCTCGACGCCGGCCGTCGCCTGAGCCCTCCCTGGAGCTCACCGTCTCCGTGTGGGCCCGCCCTCGACCTCGTCGCCGCAACCCTCACCCCTGCCCTCGACCTCGCCGCCGCCGCCCTCTCCCCCGCCCTCGACCTCGCCGCCGCCCCGTAAGCCTCTCCCTCTCATCTCCCCTGCCCTCCTCTCTCTCTCTCTCTCTCTCCCTCTCTCTCTCTGCGCTCTCCCCTGCCCCGTAAGCCGTTTAGGGCAATTTAGTTTAGGGCAATTTAGGTGGTGTTCATCTAAACCCTAGCTAGGAAATTAGGAACCCTAGATGATGTTTCAGGAGCATGATATGCCCTGTGGTGACTAGCACAAGCATGCAATGTAGCCTATACAATGTTGCTGTTTTTAACGCTTGGTTAATTTGCAAGTCCTCGAAATCTTTTATATGATGTTGCCATGTTCTCTTGATGATAGCATCAATTCCATGCTCCGTTTTGATATGTTCAGTAAACATGTTTCCTCCCTTGTTGTTTGCTCTATCATGCCATGCCCTTTTATGCCACATTAGAGTCCTGTAGCATGTACTTTCTTTGCTATGAAAATGCCTAAACAGTAATTCTGTCTGCTGTCAACATCATGATGCTATGTTGTGAGCTTGGTGGTGTTAAAACCATGACTCTATTGAACTTGTGCCAATTGTATGAATTGCAGTATGCCATGTGTAATATAGCTGCATGCCAAGATCTTCCATTTTAGAGTTGATATGCATAATGTTACAAGCTTGCCAAGTTGCTATGTTGCTGTAGTTTTTCAGATTACTCTGAGAATTTCAGTAAGTCATTAATCTGTTACTTCATTTGTGCATCTTGTTGCCTCTATATCTTTTAACCAGTGATGCTAATGAATTTGAACCTATGGAATGAATTGCTGTAGAGCTTCATATTTTTAGCAATTTAGCTAGGGCATTTAGCTTTAAACAAAAAAGTAGCATTTAGCTTTAAACAAAAAAAAATAGAATTGTTTGTCTTTTCAAAAACTTGGTTAAAGTAAAAGAGAGTAGGGCATTAGCAGAGGCTATATAAATTAGCAAGGGCATTTAGCTTTAGACAAAAAAAGTAGCATTTAGCTATAAATAAAAAACAGTAGCTATGGCATTTAGCTATAAACAAAAAATAGTAGCTAGGGCATTGATGTTCATTTGCATATTCCATTATTGTTGATTATATCTTTAATTTACAATTGTTGAATATGATATGATGAATGTTGGTTGAATGGACAATCATCGAAGAATATCCGAGTGGCCTATGTTTTGCCAGAATGTTGATTCATTTCCGTTCCGGCAAATTTTAGGCACTCCATATGTGCACTTTTTAGCAAAGGTCATGCCGAAAATTTCTGGGATTTGTGCTAGAAACTAGGACATATGGAGTGCCCGGGATTGGCCGGAAGGGGAATGAATCATCATTCCGACCAAATATAGGCCTCTTTTTTCTCTTCATTATATCTTTTATTTACAATTGTTGAATAGGAAACATGTCTAGCCACGCCGAAGCCGGGGGTTCTGGTCGCCTCGAAGAAGACACCGTCGAGGCAGCAAATCATTATTTTGATTACCTGGACGAGCACCAGTTGCGGGTGCAGGATGGTGGCAGTGGCACCAACCCCGACACCGACACTGACACCGGCACTGGCACCGGCACCGGCACCGACACCACCCCCGAGACCGGCAACGATGCTGTCGTAGCCGGTAAAGCACAGAAGCAGAAGAGGACACGAAGACCAAACGAGCTCGGCATCAGACAAATTGTGGTCACGGAGACGCACCCCAAGAAATTAGAGCCAACGGCGCCGGAGGAAGCGGGCTCGTGCTGGGGCAATCAACTAGGATGCATCCTCAGGGAAACCGCCAACATCAACGATGAGAAGTTGAAGAAGATACCACATATGGAGCACATGCTCCTAAAGAAGTTGCACAATAGGTTCCTGTTCCCCTGCCGGGATGAAAGCAAAGATCCGTGGGACGACGATGCCATGACAAAGATAAACAACAAGGCGATGGTGACGTTCACCAATGACTTGTCTGCCTGGAAAGTTCGGGTGAAAAAAGCGATTGTGAAGAATGAACCATGGTCCAAGATTCATGCTGACAATCCATCAATAAGGGAAGAGGACTTTGATAAATTCAAGGAGACTTGCGCTAAAGAAGAAGTCAAGCAAAGGTCGAAGAAAATGAAGGCGCTCCAGGCCAGGAACATGCCTCCCCACCGCCTCAGAAGGCATGGTTACAAGGGGAAGAGGCACGTATGGGCCAAGGAGGACGCCGAACGTGAAAGTCATGGAATCCCAGAACCCTTGGCGGAGTTCACCGACCCGCTGGAGCGTGACTGGATCAAGGCCCGATACAAGTGGGCCGCGTCAATAAGATCTTTTACACGGACCCGAACACGAGGGAGTTCATGAGACTTCTGGTAATTGTTATATTACCACCTTATTATATTAGCTTCCAATCAATTCGACTACATGTTTTGTCACATTAGTAAACCATCCACGTTCCTTTTGTAGAAAGAGCAACACCAAAAGGCTACCGAAAGCGACAAGTTGTCACAGTCGTCGGCAAGGCCCAAGTGGGACACCCCTTTCAACCGGGCCCTGAACATACTGAAAAAGGTCCCGGAGGACAAACCGTCGTCCTATGGATGTGTGCACGGCGTCGGAGATGGCGCCACATGGAAGACGTGCTACCATGAGCAGCCAGAGGAAAGAAGGAAGAGACGGTTGCTTACTCAACAGACCATTGATGAGAAGGTCGAGATTGCGGTCAATAAGACCAAAGCTGAGACCAAAGAAGAGTTGCTCGGGGTAGTCAATGCAGCGGTCAATGAAGCGGTGGCTGGCGTCACGGCTCACTTCCAATCTTCAATTATTACCAGCTTGATTCTGGCAATTATCGATTGGTTGAAGAGCAATCCAGATAAAGGGCCAGCGGACTTTCCCCTTCCCAGCTACGTCGGGAGCATTCGGTGAACATCACACCACCAGCACCTGCTCAAGCAACCGCAAAAGGTCCCACTCCTTTTCATAGCAGCCCGACCTCCGTCTCTTGCATGCTCAGCGGGGCTTCGTCTATGGCTGAGCTCGACGCCCTCACGGTTATTACGCGTCTTACCCTTTTCACCAGCATGTCTATAGTCTTCCCTTTCAGTTGCCTTTCGGAAGTTTGACGTCGCAGACATGTCTTCATAGGCTGACGATACCCAGTGCACCCTACTGTACGACATCAACGGCCAGAAGGTGGCCGTGGGAAAGGTAACCGATCGTGAAGCCGAAGGACCGCATGTTCCACAACCGAAAGATGCCCCATGGCGTCTTCAAGGTTAACACGGCCAGTGTCTTAGCGGGCTTCAAGGATTTGCCTCTTCCGGTACCAGTCGATGACGAGGAGACCCCTAAACGGATTGGCGCATGCAAGAGCTGGTTCTTGCCATGGCCGAAGACTCTTCTTCGTGTCAATGCGCCCAGTATCACATCGACGACAGCTTCTCAAGAAGGTATGAACACCACCCCACCTACCAAATTACCTGCACTTGTCGTGGTGGGTGATAGCGGACGACGCAAGGGAGAGCCTCCATTAGTGCCAGATGACGTCGCCCCCGTCGACGAAGCAAATGTTGATGATTTCATGGAGGAGGATGATGATGACCCTCTCAACTGTATCAATACCGCCTATGACGATGGAGGATTGATGGCTCGGGACTATGACTCAGGCTATGAGCGTGGAGATGATGACTTTCTACTGCCTGATTTGCCGGATCCGGAACGTCCTAAGACGGAATGCAAAAAGTCTCTCTTCATGCGATCCTCGCAGGAGACGCCTCCAGATGCCGCCTCTACCCAGCAACAACCCGAGGGCCGTCCACTAATTAGCCCGAGGACACTGGGTGTGGTGGTTAGGGAAGGTATGGTGGGCTCACTACCGCCGCCCGCCAAGAAGCAAAGGAGGAGACCGGACAAGAAAGTCCCTAAAGGCGCCAAAGCTGCTTCAAGTAGCTAGCCGCATCTGAAGCCCCGGGAGGTAGACATAATACCTGTCGAAGGTGCTGAGCGTTTCCATGTCGCCGGCCACCCGATCCAACCTCCGAGAGCGCTAGAGCACATAATGAACAATGATCTAAGGAGATCTCATGAAGATGTGCTAGCCACAGAGAAAAGCCTTCTCATCTTGGAAAAACAAGGATACCCGCTTTATGCGGCTCAGGTGCCGGGCGGGAAGTTGTACATCAAGAGATGGCCCGCGGATAAGTTCATCCCGCGATTTGACTACATCTACGACATGTTTCACGTGACCAAGCTGGATTTCCAGTTCATCCGCATGTATGCGCTGTATCTCAACTACTTCATCAGGCTCGAGAACATAAAATATATCTGCGTCGTGGACCCATACTATATGCACGAGAGCTTCTTGGCAGTCTGCAAAGAGCACCATGACTATGCGAGCAAGTACATCGGCGATTTCATGATCGCTAATAAGGACAAGGAAGCGATTCTCCTGCCTTATCATCCCACGTACGTCATCCGTGGATATCCTTTCGTAAGTTTTAATCATTCCTTTGCAAGCATGGAGGCTAATTTGAGGTGTACTTATTTTGCGCAGTGGGGGGGGGGGGGCACCGTCCTTATCGTTTTGTACCCAGAATACTCCCATGCTATGTACTTGGACTCATCAAAGAACATCAAGAAAAATGATTACACGCACATAAAGAGTGTTCTCGATAGTGCCCTGTTAACCTTCAACCTGTCTGGTGGATATATCAAGGTGAAAAAGTACAGGAAGAACGGGCTGGGTTTCGGCCATAAGACCGACTTCTCCTGCATCCGGCAACTGTACACCAGTAAGGCTGATGCATTCTGCCTCATGCATCACCTGATCGAGTACAGAAGGGATAATCAACGCCTTCGCATGTTAGCTACTACCAACGATGCCGAGATTGTCAACTGGGCCACAAGCATAGGAAAGACACCGGATCATCGAATCCGAGCTGAGTTTTATCACGTACAATGTGAACTTGCCCAAGTGATCATGAAGGAGGTCCTCGAACCAACAGGGATGTTCTACCTTGGGCCAATCATGCGGGATGATGTCCAAGCACTGCTACTCGCTCAGCGTCTGGACCTGAAACCTTTCAAGAAGCTCGGGTGCTTCCTCCCTGACTATGAAGATTGGACCGCTGACATGGAGGACTGATTGTCAATGACAATGTGTCACTACTGTCTTTCTATGGCAAAACTTTGAATTTATGCACGGCGAAACTCTATGATGTAATTAAACCGTCCTCCAGAACTAGCATAGATCGCTCTAGTTAATTAGTTTGGGTATGAGGAACTTCATTATTTATGTTTACTATAGGTTGCTTGTATTTCGCTAATTATGCCTCCTTGTTTTCTTAATACATTATGTTGCATATTATCGTTGAATTCATCAACTGACATTGCAGGTACATAGATCAGAGATGGCGAAGGACTGATACGCCGTGTTGGTTGGGAGGGTTCCAGGAGAGTACGACCACTGGCCAGACGGTCAGGCCTAGGTGGTCAAGTACCCGGGTGCTAGCCACAGAGGGTTCGACAGCAGAGCTGAAGCAGAAAATAGTTACTTGAGGTGGACGCACCGGCAAGAGCGGGAGCGAGACCGTCGGTGCCTCAAGAAGTACTACATAGTCGCGCTCTTGCTCATGCTGATCGCTCTTCTGTTCTACATCATGGTTTAGATAGAAATGATTAAACTTGTGTGTGTGTGCCATGACCATGCAGTTGCATTTATTCGAGACATGACATGACTTGTGTATCGCTATTTTCGAGATGTGATGATATTTGTGTTGAATGATGATGATGATGATGGTATGACGAGACTACTGTATGTGTATGATATGATGAGAATAGTGTATGTTTATTATGATATGATGAAACTACTGTATAGAGCATGCACAAATACATCACAAATACGTAGAGGGGAAATAAATCTGTGAAAACAGGAATATTAGCAGTAGTGCTGGTAGGCATCTAGCGGCAGCGCTGGATTAGCAGCAGCGCTTGCTTTGGCGCAGCGCTACAGATAGTTAGCAGTAGCGCTGGTCCGGGCAGCGCTACTGCTAACCATACTTACCAGTAGCACTGGTCCGGGCAGCGCTACTGCTAAAACTTAGTTGTAGCGCGTTAGCAGTAGCGCTGCCTCCAGCGCTACTGCTATAGGTATTTCAAGCGCTACTAGTAGCCTTTCTCCTAGAAGTGACCGTACCCTCATCGGCATTTACCGGGCATTTCTTCCGGTTGCTCAGGAGCCAGGTCAGTGATACACCGGATGTCTGGTTACCCTTAGCGTCGAGGCAGTCGCCGATGAGGGTGGTAACCCTCTGCTGCCAGTTGGTCCTCTCCACTCGCCCGATGAGTGCATGACCCTCGATCGGTAGGGCTGTTATCATCCCCCAATCCTCGAGGGTCACCCTCATCTCCCTGCATGGGAGATGGAAACTATGCGTCTCGGGTCGCCACCGGTCAATCGAAGCCATGAGAGCTGCGCGGACGAGCGTTGGCGGCTGACGCTTGAACTGCAGGACAAAACCAAGCAGTCGGGCTCTCCTGAAGTACGGCGTGTAGCGCTCGTCGAACTCCATCTTCATGGCATTCGCGTGACCCCTCATGCGCAGTGGCGGGAGCATCTGTCAAAAAGTGGACGCCAAAAGTTAGTAACTTAGTTTACCAATCCGAAAACTTTGGTTCAATAGTTCGATCAGTACTTACCACTCCGTTCTCTATGAAACGGGCACGATGACCCTTGTCGAACGCGTAGTCAAGCATGGAGTAACGTTTGCCAATGTTGTCCGCTAGAGGTTCCCGTCTAAATAAAATTTCATAAACATAAGCATTATAAGCATAAGCATAAATAAAAAAATGAAACATAGTTGATTCATTCATACAACATTCATATATTTATTCATACAACATTCATATATAACATCCACATGCATCATATATCAAAACAAATTCCTCCCCTCCAACATGCATCATATCATCATTTTTTTTAACAAAAGAAGTTAAAACTAGGGTTCATCTTGAGGGGTTCACCATTTTTACTCCAATTACGTCCACTACTTGCATCATATAACATCCACATGCATCCTATCAAGACAAATTCCTCCAATATTCATCATATCATAAATTTTTTTAACACAACAAATTATGAACTAGGGTTCATCTTGAGGGTTCACCAATTTTTCTCAACTACATCCACTACTTGCATCATAGCATATCAACATGCATCATCATATCAACACAAATTCCTCCAACATGCATCATATGAAAAAAAAATCCTTCAAAAAAAGATGAACTAGGGTTAATCTTCTCACTACCATTCCTACTAGTGAGTAGTGTTCATATTCAACACCACTAGTGATTAGTGAATATCTAAAATCAACCTAAAACAATCCTAGGTAAAAAAAATTCAATCTTAGTTAAAAAATAGGGGTGATTTGAAGCTAATAATGTGTCGAATCGGAAGCTATTTGACTAAAAGTAATTGGAGGGATCGGAGGAGCTTACTTTTCTTTCTTCGGAGCCATCTCCATCCGCAAAAACGGTATAGAAAAGGTGAAGAGAGGGGCGAGAGGGAGCAACTCCCCATGTTCTTGGCAGCTGGGAGGAGAGGGGATGGGGGAGATGGGGCTGGGGCGGGGGCGTCGGCCCGTATAACTGCTTGCACCCTACCGACAGGGTCCACGGCGGTAAGGTTATACAGCCTACCGCCAGGGATAGTGGCGGTAGGGGGGGGGGGACGGAGGGGGACGGCGGCCGTCTAGTGCTTCTGACGTGGACTCGTGACTTACCGCTAGGCATGGCGGTAAGAAAAAGGGTCAAATTTCAAAAAAAAATATCTAACAGGGGTCAGATCTCGATTTTCTATGCTAAAAGGGTAAAAACACGAAATTTTGCCTCTGTTCTACATTCAACATATGTCCTAAGTTTATTTACTCATCTATTTTTTGGCTCGCTCCTCTCTCATCTGTACTACATTCAACATATGTCCTAAGTTTATTTACTCATATATTTTTTTGCAAATAATGAACTATTCAATTATATTAATATGAGATAAGAAGTGGTCCCCTTATACCCTTAAAAAATGTACGCATCGAAGGTACATTTATTTAAATTTGAGAGTTGATCCACCGTACATGAGCGTATAGTAACACTAAAAACAAGATACAGAGGGGTGATTCAATATTTTCTAACACAAATTAAATAAATGCTGAAACTTTAGATATATTGTATGTTTAAATTTTTCTTCAGCCGCGCGTGTGTGCACGCGCACACAGGAGTCCTCAATATATGTAATACAAGGCATATGTGCTTAATTTATGTTCTCATCCAACGCAAAAAAAAATTTATGTTCTCCTCAATGCATGTCTTTGATTAATATGTACAGGCAAGAGTTTATGAGGGCTTCAATCTAATATGTACATGCAAGTGAACATATATATATATATATAACAAAATGTACAACTCTATATGTAATTTTCATGCATGATGAGTTTTATTTGTATCGAATAGAGAAGGTCACGAGATAGCATTTTGGCTACCAAAATAGAACATGCTCTTGGGTGAAGTGTAAAATCGGAAAAATTAGTCAATTGTTTTCTAAAAAAACTTAAACTTCTCAATGTCAATCATGTTATTATTATTTAATTCCGTGCAATTTTTCATAAAAAAATTATATCTATTGGGATTTTAGAATACACAAAACAAAATATTTGTTCTAGACAGCTTCAAGAATATCCTTTTTACAACACAGTTTTTTTTGCATGGGAGCACGAATATGTTAGTTTGTTAGAAAACTTTGCACATTCCTGGACAAGAAAACTTTGTAAAAATATATAAGAGCCCTCACTCCGTGTTAAATATCTGGAATTCTTTCAGCATGTGATTTGTCTTCAATTATGTGCTCACCTTCAACAATTTTGTACATACTGCAAAAGTTGTTGACTATGTATCGGATTTTTGTACCACAACTAACATTGTTGGGACAATTTAATCGTATTCCAAGAAAGAAAGTGAAGCCATGCACCTATACAGTATTAAGAAAATGGAAACACATGACCTAAGGAGGTCGAGAATCTTGCGTTGGGAGCCTAGGACAGATTCATTGTATTTCTTGTAGGCCACAAGTACAAAAATTGAATAAGTTGGATATAAAGAAAATCTTCTTATGTGGATATGGCATACATATTTGTTTATATACCAGACTAGAAATCAAAAATATCATCGAATCTCAGTTATTTTCCTATGAACTCCATACATAGTCCATAAATACTGAAAATGTTCTTATATGGAAATAAGAAAGCTTTACATGTGCAATTCAACATAAAACCGAAAGAAGAACTAAGTATTCAATATATATGTGTAACAAGCATCGCATATATGTTCATGAATGGGTTGCTTCTGCCTATGAAAATTAGCAGAAGCCAACCTCTCATGAATGCATTACAGAGCTTGAAGAGAGGCTTGTAACCCAAGAGGTAGTTGTAAGATCAGCATCTGATAGGTATGAAGAAGAGCTGAATGCAAAGAAAGGCAGCGTAGCAACAATAAATAGAAGAGCATAAAGCAAAGTAGCTAGATGAAATTGCAGCTCTCAAGAAGGCACATGAGGAGAAAACTTGTTCTATGGAACAGAAGCAATCACAGCAGGAAGGAATTTTAGGTTTTCTCTTAAGGATGCAAGGCGGCACTGACAAAAGCATGGCTCAGCCTATTTTGAGGGGCTTTGACAACAGCATGTCGCAGCCCACTGTGGGGGGATTTGACAACACCATGTCGCTACCCTGATGGTAGTCTTCTTCATCCGAAAACTTATGGTCATCCCTTATTATATTTTGTGGTAACTATCAGTTTCCTTTTATGTCATGTGTGATACTTCCTCAGTCAGCCGATCATTATCGTAATTGTGTTAAGCATCTATGTTACAAGTTTAAACGAAAGTCATTTCATTCTCATATTTGATATTTTACAAATTTTAAAATTCAAATTTAAATTTAAATTTGGTTGGCAGTTGCAACAATGAATAAACTGGATGGTAATAACGACAGAAACGCGTGTCGTCACTAGCTTCTGGACCCACATGCACTAGTAGAAAAAGGCCCATTTGTCCCGGTTCCAGAGGCCCATTTGTCCCGGTTCTGGAACCGGGACTAAAGGGTCGGGACTAAAGCCCAACACCTTTAGTCCCGGTTCGCTTAAGAACCAGGACATATATGGCTCCACGTGGCCACTGCGGCGAGCCCAGGCAGGAGGGCCTTTTGTCCCGGTTGGTAATACCAACCGGGACCAAAGATCATCCACGTGTCAACAGCTCAGGAGCTGGGGTTTTTGTTTTTTTAAGGGGGAGGGGGGGTTTGGGGGTTTTGTAGGGTTAATTTAGGGGTTTCATATATTGTGTTAGCTAGCTAATAGCTAGAGAGAAGTGTCCTCTCTTATCTCCGTGCTTGGTCGACGCTTCATACTATACGTATAGAGAGGACTCGACATGCTAGCTAGTAAGCAAATGAAGGAAACCATTAAGTACACAAGATCGTCATGAACATATACAGAGAGAAGTGATCGACCTCCTCCCTCTCCAAGAGATTGGTCGAATAACAAGTTTTCGTATATCTATCCGACGCTACTAGCTACATATATACAATATAAGATCTCTTACAATCCCTAACATCTGATGTCAAGTTCCACATGGTATTCTCCGGCTGGATTGATGACGTGGTCAAGAAAGAATCCCGCCAATTCCTCTTGAATTGCTTTTATGCGATCTTGTGGTAGGAGTTCATCCCGCATCTGCCAAATCTAATTTGAAGAAGGGGGTCAATACATATATATGAATGAAACTCAACACAAATGATGGTAATAAAATAAAATTGTGAATATTATTGCTTACGCACTTCATATTGTTTTTCAGAGTAGCCCCGCTTAGAGGTCGTTACGTTGTAGATGTACTCGCAAACGTAGTATCCACAAAAATTATTCCCGCCTTCCTGCCACAACCACTTTACGAGAAATAGAGGTCAATCAAACTGATAATCAAGCATTATAAATGGTATTGATGAAACTAGCTAGAATCAATGGGAGATGCACGGAACTAGCTAGTAGTACTTACTTTCGGGTGTGTAAATCGCAGCTCCCCCGGCAGTCCCGGAACTTCTACGGTGAACACTTTCCAAACCCTGCGAGACAAAGAAAATAATTACTTGATATCAGGAAATGAACAAAGTTGCCGATATGCTGCGATAATGATCGATTGAACTTACTTCTGGAGCATTTCAGTCATGGCCGCATACTCCTTGGGATCTTTTCGTTTTGAGTCTAAGACGGTTACTAGTCCCTGCTCAAGCTTAATCTCTAGGAGAATAAAGTGGAAGCTGCGCATGCATGCATAACTCATCAATTACATTACTATAACCTCGAGTAATAATGGAAACCAAATATGCAGAAGACAGTAACACTCACTTGAAGTTGTAAGGAAAGAGTATTTTATCTTTGTTTTGATTTTTAATCAACGATTGTAGCAAGTTGGCCTCGGTTTCTTTCGCATTATATTTAACCGTCCATTCATCTATGAGATTTGTGTTAATGAACCCAATATCATAGATTTGTGCATTTCTGCATTCGACGATCTTCAATCTGCATAATATAGTGAGGATAATTATATATACATGCAATGAAAGAGCTGAGCTATATATAGAGACTTAATTACAGAAGTATAGTACATACAGACAGTAGCAAGTGATGATTATTTTATCGAGGTCCTTTTGACTGTAAAACTAGAAGAACTCCTCAAATGGAATAGACAACAGATCAATTCCAACGAGGTCGTGCACCTCTTTAACTCTCAGCGTCAAAATATCCTTCCCAGACTTGCAGGTGTCCATGTACCACTTATGGAATCTTTGCATCATCGTTGTTACAGGAGGATCACCAGGTCTGACGAGAGGCTTTTCGTACTGGTATTTGTGTTTGTCCACCTCCATTGTATCAAAATGTGCATCATCGGGCAGGTAATCACCAGGATTGGTACCGGGCAGCATCCCCGGAAGATTTGCGACGATATCGCTAGACACCTTGAGTAGGATGGCACGATTGGTTCGCCTGTTCGCCGAGCTGGGGAATTTTGTTCCCACTTCTTCATTCTTGCAACCTTTTGTCACTTGAAGTAGTTCCCGACCGGCGCGCTCCTCCCACTGCCTTTTTAAGAGCGCGGACATGGTTGTCATCCGGCAGAGGCGGTGGTGGTCGCTTCAGGTTCTCCAAAGTGCACTTCAATTTCACCGGATCTATCTTCTCCTCTAGAGGTGGATTTTTCTTTGCAAAAAAGTCCTTCACTTCGGCTTGACACATCTGCGCGTTTTCCTCCTCGGTCATCTCGTATGGTAACTTCTCTAGAGGCTTGAGAGATGGACTGAATATGTATTGCCTCCCGCCTCTGGCTGTACTGCTAGACGCCGGAGCAGCCGGAGCGGCTGCGGCTGTCTTCCTTCATTGCTTACGAGGCGGAGAAGGAGGCGGAGTGCTACAACGCGCCGGAGCAGCCGGAGCGGCGGCGGCTGTCTTCCATTGTTGCTGACGAGGCGGAGCAGGAGGCGGGCTGCTCGGACGCGCCGGCGCAGGCGGAGAAGGAGGCATAGTGCCGCCACGCACCGGAGCAGCTGGAGAAGGAGGCGGAGTGCCCTGATCACTCACCAGCGGAGGAGGCGGAGGAGGAGGCGGAGTGCCCTGACTCGCCGGAGGAGGAGGCGGAGGCGTGCAGTTCGGAAGGTTGATGAGCTCCTTCCGCCATAGACGTGGAGTCTTCAGAGTAAGACCCAGCTGAGTCTCCCCTTCACCGGTAGGGTGTTCAAGCTCGAGCTACTCAAATCCCTCCGTTATTTCATCGACCATCACAACAGCATAGCCTTCTGGAATCAGAAGGCAGTGAAAAGTTGCGCCGGGTTGAGGAGGTGCAACAGAGCCGACAGCCGCCTTGACTTTGAGGTGCTTCCATTGCGCCATAAGGTGGCAATCTGGAGCCTCCGTGATAGCATCCACAGGGTAGCTGGGAGCCGTGAAGTGAGGCTGCTGAAGGAGCTCGGTGGAAGCCACGCTGCTTCTCCACTGAGATGGCGGGGTAGCTTCTGGAGTAGCTCAGGCAGGTCGCTGCCTCTGAACTAGTGCTTGTTCCTCTAGCGCTCGTACCCTTGCATTCAGCTTCTGCAGTTCGGTCTGCTCCACTTTCCTCCTCCTCTCCCGGATTTTGTAACCGCCTGCGCTGGGAAACCCAACCTTACACGCAACGGAGCCTGTCGTGCCTCGTGTTCATCCTGGGTGCTCAGGATTCCCGAGGGCCTGTGTGAGCTCGTCGTTCTCTCTGTCGGGAACGAACGTCCCTTGCTGCGCTCCGGCGATATACTTCTGAAGCTTCTTGACGGGTATTTCAAGTTGCTCCTTCGTCCAATGGCACTTCCCTGTTTCAGGGTCCAAGGTTCCCCCAACCCCGAAGAACCAAGTCCTTGAACGGTCTGGCCAGTTCAATGTCTCTGGTTCAACCCCTTTATCAAGCGGGTCCTTCTCAGCCTTGTCTTGTTTGTCGCTGACATCTTCTTACTCTTCTCCGATATCTTGTGGGCCACAAATGCGGGCCAGTGATCTCTTAACTTCTCAAATCGGCCGGTGAATTCTGGAGTCTTCCCTTTGTCGACAAACGTTGATTTCAACTCATTCTTCCAGCTCCTGAATAGATCTGCCATCTTCTTAAGAGCATGAGCCTTGACCAATGGCTCTATAACTGGCTTATCCGGATCCTCCTCTGGCTGTAGGGTGAAATTTGCCTTCAGCATGGTCCAAAGATCATCTTTCTGTCTATCCTTGACAAAAGACACTTGAGGGTCTTCGCTCTTAGGCTTATTCCATTGGTGGATGCTGATCGGGATCATGTCCCTAACAAGAACCCCGCACTGAGCAGAAAATGCTTCCTTGGTCCGGCTGGGTTCAATCGGTTGGCCATCGCCCTTGATTGTTGTGATCGTGAACCTTTCATCCTGGCGCAACCTTTTCTTCGGGCCTCGTCTCGTTACCGAAGTTTGGCTCGATCCGGAGGGATAGAAAAGAAGAAAGAAGAGAGTTAATATGTGTACATACCAAAACAATTAATGCATCAATTAGCTAGTCAGCACAGGCTTAATTAATATATATACCTCACCGGAGCAGTCATCACGGTCTCCTTCCACCGGCATTCCGTCACCGGAGCCATCATAATCATGTCCTTCCACCTCCATTGTTCGATCACTGGAGCCTGCTTCACCCTCTCCTTCTAGACCATCGGTGTCGTTGAGATACGACAAGATATCACTCCGCCAAGGATTATGTCCCCCAACAACTGTTCTGCTTCGATGTCTCGGTGCTCCATAGTTTCTGCAAATATTACAACATGGCAATTAATATACAAACATGACAGATGGATATATTAGTGCAAACATAGACCTAGCTAGCTCGACGCTTCTACGGTTTGGGGTGGCCTCGACAACTCTTCTAGGGTTTGGGGTGGCCTAGGCAATGCTTCTAGGGTTTGGTGTGGCCTCGACAACGCTTCTAGGGTTTGGGCCGGACCGCCTCTCTCATGAATGTCCGACGTCCGGACCGAGAAGGGATTTAACAAAATGACGCCATTCTGGATGTGCAGAAAATGGTCCATATTTTTCCAGATCTTATCTACCATTCTATATGTCACGTTGTCTAGTGTCAAAGAATTCAAGAAAACCATGACTTCATCATTAGCCGTAAATGACAGGCGTATAATGGTACGAAGCTCTTCAAAGTTGTTTTGGAACGGAGTTCCCAATAGAATAATTCGCTTTTTGGTACAAAGTTCAGCAAGAGCCTTCCGAATATCGCTATTTGGAAGGCCTTTGCTGAAATTCATGCGAAAAGGCGAATTATTCTATCCAGAACTCCGTTCCAAAACAACTTTGAAGAGCTTCGTAGCATCATACGCCTGTTACTTCCGACTAATGATGAAGCCATGGATTTCTTAAATACTTTGACAGACAACGTGACATATAGAAGAATATATATATAGATGAGATCAGAAAAAAAATTGGATCAACTTGTGCACATCCATAATGGGGGCATTCTTGATAAATCTATATATGTCAAAATTCAAACTTTGACATATGATCAAACTTTGACATATGATCAAATGTTGCATATGTCAAAATTCAAACTTTGACATATGATCAAACTTTGATATATGATCAAATGTTGCATATGTCAAAATTCAAACTTTGACATATGATCAAACTTTGATATATGTCCACCGCGATATAAAATAATACATAGACTTGTTCGGGCGAGAGTGGGTTGATCGACGTACCCCCTCATGTCGAAGTTACCGGAGTTATCTTCTAGCGGTTTGGGTGGCCTCGAGAGTTTGTCGGGTAGGTGCGGGAGGGGGTAGGAGATCGACAACGCTTTTTTTCTAGGGTTTGGGTGGCCTCGAGAGTTGGTCGCCCGGTATATCGAGAGGGGGGTGAACATTTTACCTTTGTAACTTAGAAAAAAATGTTATCGGGGAGGGGGTATATCGACCCCCCCCTCATGTCGAAGTTATCGGGGAGGGGCTATATCGACAACGACATACATATAGCCACATACATATAAAAAAATTCTATGAACATCCATACATACATATAGCCACATACATATATATGGCTATGAAAAAAAAATCATCATATAAAAAAAAAATGTATCGGGAGGGTTATATCGGACCCCCCCCCCCCCTCATGTCGAAGTTATCGGGGAGGGGCTGTATCGACAATGACATATACATACAGCCACATACATATAAAAAAATTCTATGAACATCCATACATACATATAGCCACATACATATATATGGCTATGAAAAATGCTATTAAAAAAATTCATCATATTAAAAAAATGCTATGAACAAAACAATTAATACATATATGAACAAAACAATTTTATGAACATCCATACATACATAGCCACATACATATATATATGAACAAAACAATTTTCATCATATAAAAAATATCAACATATATACATTATATGTGAACTCCACCATTTCTCTAAAAAAATTCTCTATGCAAATTTCTCTAAAAAACTGACTTTGATCATGAATATCTCTAACTATGCAAATATCTTTAACTATGTAAATATTTTTCTTATATTTAATAAATTCCAAAGTTGGCATTTCAATTATTCATATTTCCTTTGATTTGCAAAGGAGCTATATTCTCCCCAATTCTTTTGCACACACAAAAATTACTCCATCTATTTGACAGTACCCACAACCCATTCCGCCAAAAATATTTGGTTCTATAGTTCAAAATTTTCAAATATCATTCAGTTCAAATTTGGACCAGATTCAAACTCCATGGTCACAGCGCAATTTAAATTGGACAAAAAATTCTCAAACTTTGCCAGAATCTCTGTTGTGCGTCAACACCTCACCACAAAAATTCTCAAAAATTCTTAAAATTCCTAGAGCCCTTTTGCATTTCATCATACACTTGATGTGCACCACAAAAATTTGGACAGAGGGGGGAATCGGCGGCAGGGCGCGGCGACGGCGGCCAGTACAGGGAGGAATAGGAGGAGCAGGAGGGGATCGGGGCGGCGCTCACAGCGAGGACGCGTCGGCGACGAGGAGCGGGCTCGGTGGCGGCGATGACAAGGACGGGCTCAGGGCAGCGCGCGGCGACGGGGTCGGTGCAGGGCACGGCAACGGCGACGAGGAGGTAGGGCCGGCGACGGCGATGGCGACGAGGAGCGGGCGGCAACGGGGCAGGGCGTGGCGATGGCGATAGCTACGAGAAGCAGGGCGTCGGCGTCGGGGCGCTGGGCGGCGGCGTCGGGGAGAATGTGAGAACTTGCTGAAAAATTCCTAAGTGCCACTTATATAGGAAAGCCTTTGGTCCCGGTTAGTGGCATCAACCGGGACCAATGCCTCCTTTAGTCCCGGTTCGTGCCACCAACCGGGACCAAAGGTCTGTATTGGCTAGGCGAAAGGGCGGGAAGCACAACCCTTTGGTCCCGGTTGGTGGCACGAACCGGGACCAAAGGGTGGCATTGGTCCCGGTTTGTGCACGAACCAGTACCAATGCACCCCTTTAGTCCCGGTTTGGTGTCACCAACCGGGACCAAAGGCCTTGTGCTGCCCGCGGCCAAAAGTTTAGTCCCACCTCGCTAGTTGAGAGGGGCGCGGAGTGGTTTATAAACCCCACTGCCGCTGCCCTCTCGAGCTCCTCTCAAATGCAGGCTTACGGGCCTAACCTGACTCTCCTCTGCCTATGGGCCTACTGGGCCTTCTGCGGGCCTGAATCCTGGCCCGTGGTTGGGTTTCTAGTCGTATTCAGGCCGTGGTGGCCCAGTAGGTGGCATTTTTTTCTATTTTTTTCCAGTTTTTCTGTTTTGTTTTTTTGCTTTATTTATTTTCTTTTATTTTTTAATTCTTTTTTATTTTAGGTAATAAATATTATAAACTTTCTGTTAGTGCCATTAGTTTTCCAATTCGAATAGTTTAAATTTGAATTCTTTGAAATTTGTGTGAATCACTAGTTTGTGATTAACTTTACTATAAAAATAGATTTTTGAGTGATTCATTTTACTGCAATTTAATATTGCTGTGTTTTATCATTATATTCAAAAACAGTTTTTGTTATTTTAGTTTCTAAAAAAAAATCTTTATGATAATTCTTTTTGCTATTAAAGTTTCTAACAAAAAAAGTTCTTCAAATGAACTCTGAAGAGGTTGAAAATTGGCATGATATCATCATTTCACCCACATAGCATGTGCTAAAAAGTTGAGAGGGTTACGGCAAAAACTGGATGCACTTCGTGTACAAAATGGATAATCTCTTTCGAAGTATCAGGGTTTCGGACAAAAACTCATCTGTTACAAAGGGATTTCATTTTTTTGAACTTATTTGAACTCCAGACTTTTTGTGTGCTCAAAATGAACCATTCAAAGCCACATCATCAATTTTCAACCGTTTCTGAGTTCATCTATTATTTTTCTTGCATTTACTGTTTTTTTGAGCTAAATGACCCTGAAATTGAAAAGCACTTCAAATGAACTCTGAAGAGGTTGAAAATTGGCATGATATCATCATTTCACCCACATAGCATGTGCTAAAAAGTTGAGAGGGTTACGGCAAAAATGGATGCACTTCGTGTACAAAATGGACAATCTCTTTCGAAGTATCAGGGTTTCGGACGAAAACTCATCTGTTACAAAGGGATTTCATTTTTTTGAACTTATTTTGAAACTCCAGACTTTTTGTGTGCTCAAAATGAACCATTCAAAGCAACATCATCAATTTTCAACCCTTTCTGAGTTCATCTGTTATTTTTCATGCATTTACTGATTTTTTTGAACTAAATGACCCTGAAATTGAAAAGCACTTCAAATGAACTCTGAAGAGGTTGAAAATTGGCATGATATCATCATTTCACCAACATAGCATGTGCTAAAAAGTTGAGATGGTTACGGCAAAAACTGGATGCACTTCGTGTACAAAATGGACAATCTCTTTTGAAGTATCAGGGTTTCGGACAAAAACTCATCTGTTACAAAGGGATTTCATTTTTTTGAACTTATTTGAACTCCAAACTTTTTATGTGCTCAAAATGAACCATTCAAAGCCACATCATCAATTTTCAACCCTTTCTAACTTCATCTGTCTTCACTTTTTCTTCGCTTGTGTCCTTTGCTTATTGCGCCGTAACCATGGATATTCTTCATCGTTTAACAGGGTGCTTGGGTCAGCCTTGACTTTGAAGGGAGGAATTTCATGAAACTTTTCATAATCTTCAGACTTGTCTGTCTTACCCTCCACTCCCACGATGTCTCTTTTCCCTCAAAGAACTATGTGGCGCTTTGGCTCATCGTATGATGTATTCGCTTCCTTATCTTTTCTTTTTCTCGGTTTGGTAGACATTTCTTTCATAGAAAACCTGCGCCACATCATTGGCTAGGACGAATGGTTCGTCTGTGTACCCAAGATTGTTCAGATCCACTATTGTCATTCTGTAATGTGGCTCTACCTGTACCCCGCCTCCTGACAGATTGACCCATTTGCACTTAAACAAAGGGACCCTAAAATCATGTCTGTAGTCAAGTTCCCATATGTCCACTATGTAACCATAATATGTGTCCTTTCCCCTCTTGGTTGTTGCATCAAAGCGGACACCGCTGTTTCGGTTGGTGCTCTTTTGATCTTGGGCGATCGTGTAAAATGTATTCCCATTTATCTCGTATCCTTTGTAAGTCAATACAGTCGAAGATGGTCCCCTGGACAACGAGTACAGCTCATCAGAAATAGTGTTGTCACCTCTGAGACGTGTTTCCAACCAACTGCCGAAAGTCCTAATGTGTTCACATGTAATGCAGTCGTCACACTGCTCCGGGTGTTTGGAGCGCAGAATGTTCTTGTGTTCATCGATATATGGGGTCACCA
This sequence comes from Thinopyrum elongatum, assembly GCA_011799875.1. Lineage (NCBI taxonomy): Eukaryota > Viridiplantae > Streptophyta > Magnoliopsida > Poales > Poaceae > Thinopyrum > Thinopyrum elongatum. Next base: position 871,767 of record CM022297.1, read on the forward strand.
AGGTAGAGTTCTGTAGAACTATGTAGTGTGCTTGAGACCAAGAATGCCCGTCCCTGCATATTATTGAGTCCCCTCCTAGCGTGCCTTTTCCAGTCAGTCTCCCCTCATACCACGATTGAGGGAGACCAATCTTCTTAAGGTCAGGAATGAAGTCAACACAAAACCCAATGACATCCTCTGTTTGATGGCCCATGGAGATGCTTCCTTCTGGCCTAGCGCGGTTACGGACATATTTCTTTAGGACTCCCATGATCCTCTCAAAGGGGAACATATTGTGTAGAAATACGAGGCCCAGAATGACAATCTCGTCAACTAGATGAACTAGGACGTGCGTCATGATATTGAAGAAGGATGGTGGGAACACCAGCTGGAAACTGACAAGACATCGCGCCACATCACTTCTTAGCCTTTGTATGATTTCTGGATCGATCACCTTCTGAGAGATTGCATTGAGGAATGCACATAGCTTCACAATGGCTAATCGAACGTTTTCCGGTAGAAGCCCCCTCAATGCAACCGGAAGCAGTTGCGTCATAATCACATGGCAGTCATGAGACTTTAGATTCTGGAACTTTTTCTCTGCCATATTTATTATTCCCTTTATATTCGACGAGAAGCCAGACGGGACCTTCATACTGAGCAGGCATTCAATGAAGATTTCCTTCTCTTCTTTGGTAAGAGCGTAGCTGGCAGGACCTTCATACTGCTTTGGAGGCATGCCGTCTTTTTCGTGCCAACGTTGCAGGTCCTCCCATTCCTCCGGTGTATCTTTTGTCTTTCCATACACGACCAAGAAGCCTAGCAGGTTCATGCAAAGGTTCTTTGTCACGTGCATCACATCGATTTAAGAGCGGACCTCTAGGTCTTTCCATTAGGGTAGGTCCCAAAATATAGATTTCTTCTTCCACCTGGGAGCGCGTCCCTCAGCGTCATTCGGAACAGATAGTCCACCGGGACCCTTTCCAAAGATTACGTGTAAATCATTGACCATAGCAAGTACGTGATCACCGGTACGCATGGCGGGCTTCTTCCGGTGATCTGCCTCGCCTTTGAAATGCTTGCCTTTCTTTCGACATTGATGGTTGGTCGGAAGAAATCGATGATGCCCAAGGTACACATTCTTCCTGCATCTGTCCAGGTATATACTTTCGGTGTCAGCTAAACAGTGCGTGCATGCGTGGTAGTCCTAGTTTGTCTGTCCTGAAAGGTTACTGAGAGCAGGCCAATCATTGATGGTTACAAACAGCAACGCATGCAGGTCAAATTCCTCCTGTCTGTGCTCATCTCACACACGTACACCGTTTCCATTCCACAGTTGTAAAAGTTCTTCAACTAATGGCCTTAGGTACACATCAATGTCCTTGCCGGGTTGCTTAGGGCCTTGGATGAGTACTGGCATCATAATGAACTTCCGCATCATGCACAACCAAGGAGGAAGGTTATAGATACATAGAGTCACGGGCCAGGTGTTGTGATTGCTGCTCTGTTCCCCGAAAGGATTAATGCCATCCGCGCTTAAACCAAACCACACCTTCCTTGGGTCACCTACAAAATCAGTCCGGTACTTTCTCTCGATTTTTCTCCACTGTGACCCGTCAGCGGGTGCTCTCAACTTCCCGTCTTTCTTACGGTCCTCTCTGTGCCATCGCATCAACTTGGCATGCTCTTTGTTTCTGAACAGACGTTTCAACAGTGGTATTATAGGAGCATACCATATCACCTTGGCAGGAACCTTCTTCCTGGGGGGCTCACCGTCAACATCACCAGGGTCATCTCGTCTGATCTTATACCGCAATGCACCGCATACCGGGCATGCGTTCAAATCCTCGTACGCACCGCGGTACAGGATGCAGTCATTAGGGCATGCATGTATCTTCTGCACCTCCAATCCTAGAGGGCATACGACCTTCTTTGCTGTGTACGTACTGTCGGGCAATTCGTTATCCTTTGGAAGCTTCTTTATCAATATTTTCAGTAGCTTCTCAAATCCTTTGTCAGGCACAGCATTCTCTGCCTTCCACTACAGCAATTCCAGTACGGTACCGAGCTTTGTGTTGCCATCTTCGCAATTGGGGTACAACCCTTTTTGGTGATCCTCTAACATGCGATTGAATTTCAGCTTCTCCTTTTCACTTTCGCACTGTCTCCTTGCATCAACAATGACCCGGCAGAGATCATCATCGGGCACATCGTCTGGTTCCTCTTGATCTTCAGCTTCCCCCGTTGCAGCATCATCATATTCAGGGGGCACATAGTTGTCATCGTCCTCTTCTTCCTCGCTGTCTTCCATCATAACCCCTATTTCTCCGTGGCTGGTCCAAACATTATAGTGTGGCATGAAACCCTTATAAAGCAGGTGGGTGTGAACGATTTTTCGGTCAGAGTAAGACTTCGTATTCCCACATATAGGGCATGGACAACACATAAAACCATTCTGCTTGTTTGCCTCAGCCACTTCGAGAAAATTATGCACGCCCTTAATGTACTCGGAGGTGCGTCTGTCACCGTACATCCATTGCCGGTTCATCTGCGTGCATTATATATAATTAAGTGTGTCAAAAACCATTACAAAACATCATGAATAGATAAGTGACAAAATTAATAGAAGTTCATCATCACATTAAAACCAAAGTACATACATAGTTCTCATTGAACAACATATAGCTTGGCAGAGCATCTAATTAAACCATACATTGAAACTATGTAAAACATTTCAATGCAACAACAAATGTGATCATAATCGCAACCAAGGTAACAATTGATCCAACGGCATAATGATACCAAGCCTCGGTATGACTGGCATATTTTCTATACTTTCTAATCTTGAAGCGCATTGCATCCATCTTGATCTTGTGATCATCGACGACATCCACAACATGCAACTCCAATATCATCTTCTCCTCCTCAATTTTTTTCAATTTTTCCTTCAAGTAATTGTTTTCTTCTTCAACTAAATTTAACCTCTGGACAATAGGGTCGGTTGGAATTTCTGGTTCACATACCTCCTAGATAAAAAAATCTATGTCACGTTGGTCGGCATAATTGTCATAAACAATAAATGAACCAAATAGTTATAAAATATAATATATACCACATCCGAATCGTAGATAGGACGAGGGCCGACGGGGGCGGATACCAAAACCACCGCACTATATAATAACAAACAATAATAAAAGTAAGAAAATTAGACAAGTATCTATCTAAATAATACAAGTAAGAATTTTTTTCTTTTAGAAAGAAGATAAGAACAAGAGGCTCACCATGGTTATGCCGGCGACGAGATCGGCACGGGCGATCGACGGCGGTGAAGACGGGGACGGGACGTGACGGACCGCTAAACCTAGACAAATCTTGAGGAAAATGGAGCTTGAAGGTCGAGTTTGGAGAGGAGAAAGCTCAAGTAGTGTTGCTCGGGCATTTCATCGAACACGTCATGTGCATAGGAGGTGAGCTAGAGCACCACAAACCCCTCCCCTCGCCGGCCAGAAAAAAACAGAGTAGTGGAGTGCTCTGCTCGCGGGCGAGGGGTGTATATAGGCACAACATTGGTCCCGGTTCATGGTTGGAACCGGGACTAAAGGCCACCCTTTGGTCCTGGTTCTAGCCACGAACCGGGACCAATGGATGTGGGCCAGGAGCGAGGCCCATTGGTCCCGGTTTGTGTCTGGAACCGGGACAAAAGGGTCAAGACGAACCGGGACCAATGCCCCACGAGGCCCGGCCGGCCCCCTGGGCGCACGAACCGGGACGTATGCCCCCATGGGTCCCGGTTCGTGATTGAACCGGGACTAATGGGCTGGGCAGGCCTGGACCAAAGCCCTGTTTTCTACTAGTGATGTAGGCAGCCACGTCCGCATCCCATGGGCCCACATGTCAGGATCTTTGACCGGTCAAACCTGATTATCACTAACGGACATCGTCAGTGATAAAACCATAGTCGGGCTGTAAATGCATCGAGTGCCACCCCTAGTTGGTTTTGGAGTATTGACGACAAACGTGGTTGAGGGACTAATGTGTTTGTCAGAATTGCAGGATAACACAGGTAGAAAACCCTCATTGATTCGGTTTTCCTACCAGAGATGACCCCTAAAAATATATGAAGACATTGAAGACAATGGTGGTTCGTGAAGACATTCAATTGATGATAATGACATGTGAAGACATTCACTTGAAGACTATGGAGTGCGAAGACATTGTTTCTTTCGTAGTTTCCTTTTCTTATTTATTGAGTCATAGGAACCACCGAACTGTTAAGTGGTTTCCAAGTGAACAAAGTCAGAAGACTGACATGATGCTCCACCCAAAATCCTTTTTGTTCGAGAGAAGACAATGAGAGCAAATCTTATCCTGAGTTGGACGAGTCAGCTTTGGTTGTAGCCCAAGCCAAGCTGCAACGTGTGTTTGAAATCCGACTGTTGGACACGTGTCGATTCCTTAGTGACATAGGGTCATTTCGGACATATCATGTCGGGTTGCCTCCTGGCTATAAATAGCCCACCCCCTACACCATAAATTGGTGGCTCCTCAGAGTTAGTGCACGGCTTTTGTCGTTTGAGAGCAACCCACCTCCGAAGCCTTTGAGAGAGAGATCCTTGCGAGGACAAAGCCCAAAACACCCAGAGCCAAAGAGTTTTAGGCATCACTGAAGTCTTTCTGTCCGCGTGACCTGAAGACTTGTTACACTTGAGGACTGTGTATCCTCCAGCCGGTTAGGCGCCACGTTCTGAGGATCCAAGAGTCATTGTGGATTGCTGGTGAACGGAGTCTGTGAAGGTTTGGAAGTCTACCTTGAAGACTTACCCGAGTGATTTGGCAAGGACCGGGTGTCCTTAGCTCAACGGGAATAAGGTGAAGACGTGGTCTTCTGAGTTCAATCTCAGCCTCCCTAACCAGACGTACAGTTGTCACAGCAACAGGAACTAGTCTACCAAATAATTGTCTTCGCCAAGCTACTGGTTCTATCCCTCACCTCTTTTACATTTCAGTCTGTCTTCATGAAGTCATTGCTTGCTTGCCTGATCTGTTTGACTTCACTTTGCGAAGACTATTACCTGTTTGGCTTCATTCTGTCTTCCATTTCGATCTGCTCTACCTAGCTGCTATTAGTCGTCGTGCTTTCATTACTATGCTCACTTGACTATGGTCTGTCTAGAGTAGTTCATCTTCCACTGCATATCATATAGGTTCAATTTGATTGTTTGTCTTCAAAGAACTCATTTATTGAAGACTTTCATAAAAATCGCCTATTCACCCCCCTCTAGTCGATACCTAGCACTTTCAATTGGTACCAGAGAAAGATGCTCCCTTGTTCTGTGTGATTAAGTTTAACCACCTTGAGTTTTAGCTATGTCGACTACAGGGATAATCAAGGTCTCCGCTGCGTGCCCCGTCTTCGATGGCACTGATTACCCCTACTGGAAGAATAAGATGCACATGCATCTTGAAGCCATTGACATTGACCTCTGGTATGTTGTCAGCACTGTGTTCCCAAAGTCGGTGAAGGTGTCACCGCTGCTGATGTCAAGCGTTTTGCACAAATAGACTCAACCGCCAAGAAAATCATCGGTGGCCATCTGACCAAAGGGCAGTATGGCCGTGTGAGTGCTCTGGAAACTGTGAACCTAGTTTGGGACAGGCTGTGCAAGGTCAACGAAGGCGTCTCAACACAGAGAGACTCAAGGATTGATGTACTTTGCAATCTCTTCAACCGCTTCAAGAGAAATGACAATGAGAACGTCTAGCTCACGTTCGATCGCCTCACTGATATCACAAATGAGCTTCGCGCACTCGGTGCCACTGAGATCACCAAGGATGAAATTGTGAAGAAGCTAGTGAGATCACTTGACAACTCATTTGACACCTTGGCCCTGATGATTCAAGAAGGCCCTGACTTCAAAGATCTTGATCCATCTGACATACTTGAGAGGGTCAACACACATGAGTTCCAGCTGTCTGAGAAGAGAGATATATATGGCCCCAACTATGGTTGATCCCGTGCTTTGAAGGCAAAAGTTGTTTCCTCATCTGAAGAAGAATCTGACTGCAGTTGTGATGATCCTGAAGACATTGGCAAAGAGCTAGCAATGCTCATGAGGAAGTTCCAAAAGTTCTCCAAGAAAAATATCTTTGGAAAGTCTTCAAGATCCAGCTCCAAGAACGATGAGGCTTCCACTCGTGACCACAAGAAGAGAACATGCCACAAATGCAAGAAGCCAGGTCACTACATATCTGAATGTCCTTAATGGGACAAGGAAGCAAAGAAAAAGAAGAAGAGCAAGGAATATGACTCCGATGACAAGAAGAAGAAGAAATCTTCAAAGTCTTCTTCAAAGTCTTCATCTTCCAAGAAGAGCTCATCTGGCAAGGCTCGTGCATTCATTGGCAAGGAGATGGATTCAGAGGAGGAGACTGCTTCTAGGGAGGCAGAGGTGGAGTCTGAGGAGGAGTCTGATTCAGGCATGGCAAGCCTGGCTCTAGCTTCGGCATTCGTCGCCAAGTCCATCTTCAACACTGAAGACAATGGCCTCGCCGCCGACGCTGAAGCCGATGATGAAGATGACTCTGCTCCGACCTATTGCTTCATGGCACGAGGTGCCAAGGTAAACTCACGCGATGCTTACTTTCAAACCTCCAGTGAAGATGACTCTGAATGTGAATCCAAACCAAGCTATAAGACACTTGCTAAAATTCGAACTGAACAACACACTGCTATGGAACATATTCAAAAATTGCTAGACAAAAGCGATGACCTGTTGGATGAGGAAATGAATCGAACTTAGTCCTTAATCGAAGACATCAAAAACCTTCGCGTTAAGTACGAAGAACTTGAAAGTCGTCATGAAACCCTTTCAACCAATCATGAGAAGCTTTCTTACGATTATCTTCAAAGGAAGCAAGATCTCGAGAAACTGAGAGCATCTCATGAAGATCTTCAAAAAGAGAACGATTCACTTCTCGCTCAACAGATCAGTTCCGTTCAGGAAGATTTTGTACCACCATGTTTAAAAGGCATTGAGCGTGACAATGCTGTCTCTATTGCTGAATGTTCTACTGCCTCTGATGTTGCAATATCTTCAACTGCTGATGTGGTAACTAACCCCTCTTCTGAGGATACCACTACTATTGCTGATGAGAATGCCAGGTTGAAGACATTGCTTGAAACAGGCATGTACAAAAGCCTCAAAGGGCATCAAACACAATGTGATGTCCTCAAGAAACAGATTCTAAACCGAAACCCTAGGAAAGAAGGTGTTGGTTTCGAGAGGAAAATGAATGCTGATGGTACTTACTGGAAGCCTGAGCAATACCCCAAAACCTCATGGTTTGCTGCAAAAGGTCCTTCAGTATATCCATCTACTTTATCTGGCTTCACTTGTACTAACCCATTATCATTGATGAGTCCTTTGACTCCAATTATAATCTGTTCAAGAATCAGAATAGTGAAGTGTTTGCCAGGTTTATTCGAACTAACTGCAGGAATGGGCCACCTATGAAGAAGATCTGGGTACCTAAGAGTTGCCTTGAGAAACTTCCTGTGAATGTCATCATGACACCAGCAGGGAAGAAGACAAACCCCAGACCAAAGGCTTCATATGGCCCAAAGGCTTCATATAGACTGAGGACCTCACAAGGTCGCCCTAACGCCAATGTTTTGCAGGGAAACCATAATCAGACTCATGAATATGAGCGTGTTTCTTCAAACCGCTATGTTCACAAGTCAAAGAACTTTTCTGCATATTCTTCTGAATACTATTCACCTCCTGCAAAACTATTTGCTAGGGCTCCAAATCCAAAGTTCTCAGATGCTACACTTAGACTCATTGCTTCTAAGCCACCCCTTAAGATGTGGGTGGTTAAGAAGAATTAACTTCTCTTGCAGGGAAAGGTCTCCAGCCGGAAATCATTGACTTCTAACGACAATGCTGGCGATCTAAAACATCTTGTGGGACGCAAGATAAAGTGCCAAAATGGTCTTACCATTTATTTTGTCCCAGGGTTTCATGATGAGCATCCTATCTTACCATCTAAGAAGCATAAATTTGATAAATATGCTTGTTCGCGATATGTTTGTGCTTCACAATACTCTTGGTGAAGCCTATCGCGCTAACTGCACTGTAGGGTACGACTCCGAAAGCTACTGAGTGGATAATGGACAGTGGATGTACTAACCACATGACTGGTGATCAAAGTCTTCTCATGGATTCAACCCTACATCCACCAACAAAAAGCCACATCGCATTCGCTGAAACTGGTAAAAGCAAGGTATTAGGTCTTGGTAGAGTTGCTATCTCAAAGGATCAACACATTGATAAAGTGATGCTTGCTGAATCTCTTGGATACAACTTAATGTCAGTCTCAATGCTTTGTGATCTAAACATGATTGTGATATTTGGAAACTATCATTGCATTGAGCTTATGGAATCTGACAAATCTCTGGTCTTCGAAGGTTATTGAAGAGGTGATCTGTATATGGTAGATTTCTCCGCAGGACCACAGCTTGCCGTATGTCTTCTAGCATAAGCTTCAGAGTGTTGGCTTTGGCATCGAAGGCTAGACATGCGGGCATGAGGAACTTGCACACTCTCGTGAAGAACAATCATATCATTGGCATCGAGGGCGTCAAGTTCAAGAAGGATCATCTATGTGGTGCTTGAGAAGCCGGGAAGATGACTAGGGAAAAACATCCCTCGAAGACAATCATGACGACTTCGCGTCCCTTCGAGCTGCTACACATGGACTTATTTGGCCCTACTCACTACTCTACTCTTACTACCACTGCACATCTTTATGGCTTCGTTATTGTTGATGACTATTCAAGATAAACCTGGGTGCACATAATTCTCTATAAGACTAAAGTGCAGGATGTCTTCAGACGATTCGCCAACCGTGCCATGACCAACTATGGCATCAAGATCAAGCACATCAAGAGTGACAATGGCACAGAATTCAAGAACACCGGCCACGACACTTATCTTGATACATTGGGCATCACTCATGAGCTCTCTGCTCCATACACACCTCAGCAGAATGGCGTCGTGGAGCGCAAGAATAGGACCCTCATTGAGATGGCACGAACGATGCTTGATGAGTACAAGACTCCAAGAAAGTTCTGTCCTGAAGCCATTGATACTGCTTACCATATCATCAACAGAGTTTATCTTCATAAGTTCTTCAAAAAGACATCCTATGAACTACTCACTGGTAAGAAGCCAAACGTATGTTATTTCAAAGTCTTCGGTGCTAGGTGTTGGATCAAGGATCCACATCACACTTCCAACTTTGCACCGAAAGCACATGAAGGTTTTATGCTTGGTTACGGAAAAGATTCGCACACCTACAGAGTCTTCAACCTCTTTCACTATAAAGTGGTTGAAACTGTAGATGTGCGATTCGATGAGACTAATGGCTCGCAAAGAGAGCACCTGCCAAATGTGCTAGATGAAGCTTCTCCTAGTGAATCTATCAAGCTAATGGGTACTAGAGAAATCATACCCATCAAGGAACAGGCTGAAGAGGAAATCATCATTTCAGCACCTAATAAACATGAAGACAATGCTCAGCCTGAAGACAATACTGAAGACGAAGATAGCAATCAGCAAGAGCAAAGTCTTCGCCCAGCTCATCCTCGCGTGGCAAATGAAGTTCAAATCGAGAAGATTATCGACAGCATCAATGCACCTGGTTCTCTTACTCGATCAAGAGCTACGCAACTAGCAAACTTTTCTGGGCACTTTGCATTCGTCTCAATATCTGAACCCAAGAAAGTCGATATAGCCTTCATGGAACCTGAATGGATTCAAGCTATGCAAGAAGAGCTTCAACAATTTGAGCTGAATAATGTCTAGGAGCTAGTCAAACGTCCTGATCCTCGCAAGCACAATATTATTGGCACCAAATGGATCTATCGCAACAAGCAAGATGACCATGGTCAAGTTGTCAGAAACAAAGCTCGTCTCATTGCCCAAGGCTATACACAAGTGGAAGGAATTGACTTCGATGAAACCTTTGCTCCTATATCTTGGCTTGAAGCCATTCGTATACTGCTAGCCTATGCTAACCACAAAAACATCCTTCTATATCAAATGGATGTGAAGAGCGATTTCCTAAACGGCAAAATTGAAGAAGAAGTGTATGTAGCTCAACCACCTGGTTTTGAAGATCCAAAGCGTCCTGATATGGTCTACAAACTCAACAAGGCACTGTATGGCCTCAAACAAGCACCTCGTGCTTGGTATGACACACTCAAAGACCTCCTGAAGAGCAAAGGCTTCAAACCTGGTTCTCTCGATCCCACTCTCTTCACGAAGACATATGATGAAGAATTGTTTGTATGCCAAATCTATGTGGATGACATTATCTTCGCCTGCACTGATAAGAAATACAGTGATGAGTTTGCGCATATGATGCAAGAGCAATATCAGATGTCCATGATGGGAGAGCTGAAATTCTCTCTTGGTCTTCAAATCCATCAACAGAGAAATGGCATCTTCATATCACAAGAAAAATACCTCAAAGATTGCCTGAAGATGTTTGGAATGCAAGATTGCAAAGGGTACACGACGCCAATGCCAACCAAAGGCCAGTTGGGCCCCGACGACAATGGTAAAGAGTTCGATCAAAAGGTATACCGCTCCATGATTGGTTCTTTATTGTACTCATGTGCATCTAGGCTAGATATAATGCTTGGCGTTTGCATGTGTGCCCGATTCCAAGCGGCACCAAAGGAATCGCATCACCTCGCGGTGAAGCGAATACTTTGATATTTGGCTCACACCCCAACACTAGGATTATGATATCCAAAGGGCTCAGAGTTTGATCTAGTTGGATTCTCAGATGCTGATTATGCTGGTGACAAAGATGATTGCATGTCCACATCAGGCACATGTCACTTTCTTTGACGATCACTTGTCTGTTGGTCTTCAAAGAAGCAGAACTGTGTGTTACTCTACACTGCTGAATCTGAATATATTGCTGCTGGATCTTGTTGCGCTCAGCTTCTCTCGATGAAGCAAACCCTCAAGGACTATGGCATCAACATGAAGCATGTGCCCCTCTACTGCGACAATGAAAGCGCCATCAAGATTGCTCACAATCCAGTTCATCATTCGAAGACAAAGCACATTCGGATCCGTCATCACTTTCTCAGAGATCATGTGTTGAAGGAAGACATTGATATCATTCACGTCAACACTGAATAGCAATTGGCAGATATCTTCACGAAGCCCTTGGATGAGAAAAGGTTTTGCAAGCTGCGGTGTGAGCTAAATATCTTAGAATCCTCAAATGTCCTATGAATGGACACACATCCTAACGCTTATGCATATTGATGACTTAGGTGTGCAACACACAAAGTAACGTATATCTTCAATTCATGAAGATATACCCTCTGAGTGTGAATACATTAATGTGGAATTTGACTTCGGAGCACCACGATAATTGTGCGCCGTGTCTGGGTCTAATATTTCCTATACGGTGGGTAACGCCACCACCAACTTTTCTTGAAGATTTTCATTTGGCGTCATGTTGCATTATCTTCATATTTGGTTTGTCTTCAACATTGGTTTATCTTCATGATTTATCTTCGCAATGTTCGATTTGGTCTTCTCTAATATATACATATATATATGTTCTGTCCTCTACATCATTTACATATAGCTATGTCTTCAAGTTGCCATTTACTGCGCTAAGTGAATGTGATTGGACCCTAACCCCTTCTATGCTTATCTCTCAAATTCTCTCTGTCTCTTCATATGCATTCTATTGACACGTGTCGATTGTCTTCACTGTGTCCTTGTCAGCTGAAGATATAGAGACACACATTTAAAACTGCTTTTAATCTCTATCCCTTTTTACCTGAATTCCGGAGAAGCCAGAACGACCACCCGACAAAACAGGCACGCGTGGGGTCATGGCTCAACTATCAATCTGTTGCATGCAAGCCACGTGTCCTTCAGATGTGAACCGCTAGGGGCAACTAAGTAATTACACTGCGCCGTCCCTCTTCCTTATAAATACTCCACCCCCGCGGTCATTATCTCTTCACCCCTCACCATCTCGCTCAAACCCTAGCGGCACCGCTAGCATCAGTCATCGCTGGAGACGAAGCGCTTAGCTGCCGTGACTTCTCCGATGTCGTCTTCATGCCCGCCGCGGATGTGGCGCCCCCGGCTCGATCGTACACTAATCATGCACGCAAACGTGTACGATCAAGATCAGGGACTCACGGGAAGATATCACAACACAACTCTAAAACATAAATAAGTCATACAAGCATCATAATACAAGCCAGGGGCCACGAGGGCTCGAATACAAATGCTCGATCATAGACGAGTCAGCGGAAGCAACAATATCTGAGTACAGACATAGGTTAAACAAGGTGCCATAAGATGGCTAGCACAAACAGGGATTCAACAGATCGAACAGGCACAGGGCCTCCTGCCTGGGATCCTCCTAACTACTCCTGGTCGTCGGCGTCCTGGACGTAGTAGTAGGCTCCGTCCTGGTGGTAGTAGTCGTCGAAGGTGGCGTCTGGCTCCTGGGCTCCAACATCTGGTTGCGACAACCAGCAAGAAGGGAAAGGAGGGGAAAAGGAGGGGGAAAGCAACCGTGAGTACTCATCCAAAGTACTCGCAAGCAAGGATCTATACTACATATGCATGGTATATGTGTAAAGAGGCAATATCGGTGGACTGAACTGCAGAATGCCAGAATAAGAGGGGGATAGCTAGTCCTGTCGAGGACTACGCTTCTGGCAGCCTTCGTCTTGAAGCAATAGAAGAGAGTAGTTGGAAGTTAACCAATCAACAACGTATAGCATAATCCTACCCGTCGATCCTCTCGTCGCCACCATGCGAGAGAGCGACCACCGGGTTATATCTGTCACTTGTAAGGGTGTGTTTTATTAAGTATCCATTTCTAGTTGTCATGAGGTCGGAATACAACTCCGGGTCGTCCTTTTACCGAGGGACACGGCTATTCGAATAGATAAACTTCCCTGCAGGGGTGCACCACATATTCCCCAACACGCTCGATCCCCTTTGGCCGGACACACTTTCCTGGGTCATGCCCGGCCTCGGAAGATCCACACGTCGCAGCCCCACCTAGGCTCAACAGAGAGGTCAGCACCGCCGGACTAATCCTAGGCACTCTGGGGTCTGGGGCATCGCCCAGCGCGCTCTGCACGTTGCGTACGCGGCCGCGAGCAGACCTAGCAACCCACACGATCACGGCGGTTACGTTAGCGCGGTCCAACACGGCGCGCGCCGCTCCGTCGCTGACGGCAAGAAGGCTTCAGCTGATACCACGACGCGGGATACCCATAACTACTCCCGCGTAGTTGGTGTAGTGCGTATAGGCCAGTGGCCAGACTCAGATCAAATATCCAATCTCGTTAAGCGGGTTATTATGAAGTAAACGCGAACGCCGACCAGGGCCTGGCCCACCTGTCTCTAGGTGGTCACAACCTGCCCTGTCGCTCCGCCACAAAGATCCACTCAAAGGGCGTTGGGACAAAGGTCTTTCAGCCCCCATCCGTGAATCACTCGCGGGTACTTTCGAGCCGACCCGACTTAGTCACCATTGTTATATATGTATATATGTAGTATAACCCGTGATCACCTCCGATGATCAACGGCCCGATAGTATAGCAAGGCAGACTGACAAGAATGCAGGGCCAATGATGATAAACTAGCATCCTACACTAGGCATTTAGGATTGCAGGTAAGGTATCATCAACAGTAGCAACAATGACAGGCTATGCAGCAGAAAGGATTAAACGAAAGCAGTACAAAGGCTACACTACTCTAATGCAAGCAGTATAGAGAAGAATAGGCGATATCTGGTGATCAAGGGGGGGGCTGCCTGGTTGCCCTGGCAAGTAGGGGTCGTCAACAACGTAGTCGGGTCGAGGCAACAGCAGCTGCGTCGGTCTCGTAGTCTACCGAAGAGAAGGGGGGAAGAAACAGTAAACACACGGCAATAATGCAACAGGGATGCATGACATGTCTAAATGATATGCCAGGGTGATATACAGCCTAACTAAGCGATTTAGTTAATTTAGGAATTTATTCGGATTATTTAATTAAAGTTGGACACTATCATTTATCGAAATCGGTCTAATTGTTCAACGTTCTATAGCTGCGGGCGTCTGACGGATACCGAGGGCGTATCCGGGTTCGTATCGTCGTTCTGAGCAAGTTTCATGTATAAATATTTTCATCGGAGTTACGGTTTAAAGAGATGATTTTCTAAAGTTTTTATTAATTTCTGAAATTTTAATTAATTATTAATTCAACATTATCCGAAACAGTAATTGATGACGTCAGCATGACATCATGCTGACGGCAGCAGTCACCGACAGGGTGGGTCCCACCTGTCATAGGCTGTTAGGTAATTAGGTTTAATTAATTTAACTACGATTACTGTTTAATTAACACTAATTATTAATTAGATTAACCTAATCAGGATTAATTAACTAATTAATAATTAATTAATTAATTAATTATTTTAATATTTATTTTTATTTCTATTTCTTCTAAAACTGTTTCTGGGCGTGGGGCCTATCGTAGCGTCACAGGGGTTCGGGCCCCACTGGGCAGTGGCCCAGGGGCGGACACGTCCGGGGCGTGCCCCTTTCGGGACGGACATCCGGTGCCAACGGGAGGCGCGGGGCCGGGGCGAGAGGAGGGACGGAGGAGGGGAGCGAGGGGGAGGAGGAGAGGCGGGAGGGGAGGGGGGGCGCGGAGGAGGGGGTGGGGGAGAGGGGGGACGGGGGGGGGAGGCGACAGCGGCGGCGGGCGGCGGAGGAGGAGGGGGTTGGGAGGCGAGGAGGGAGGCTAGCCGACGGAGGGAATGAAGGGGCGGCGCGAGCGCGCGTGGAAGAGGCGAGGCAGAGCCGGGCGCGGCCGCGAGGGGCAGGGACGCGGGCGCGCGTGGCGAGCAGAGAGGGGGGGAGAGGCCCGAGGCCTCACCGGGATCCGTAGGGACGGGGCAGCGGGGGTCGGGGTAGTCGACGAGGACGACGGCGACGGGGAGGCAGGCCGGCGGGGACAAGGCGGCGACGTAGACGAGGCAGACGGCGAGGGAGAGCTCGGCCGGTGGCGTGTGGCGAGGGCGAGGGCGAGCAGCGCGGTCGGGCGCGTGGGGCGGAGCGGTCGAGGGAGCGGCGGCGAGGGAGACGGGATCCGGGCGGGGGGTCAACGGCGGGCGGGCGCGGCGCGGGCGTCGCCGCGACCGAGGGACGGGGTCGTTCCCGCGATCCCGATCCCGATCTGGATCGGGAGGTGGGGGCTGACGAGGGGGAGGGCGGCGACGGGGCGGCGTCGGCGAGCGGCGTCGACGAGGAGGCGGACGGGATCGGGATCGGGGATCGCCCCGATCCAGATGGGGGGGGAGGAGGAGAGAACGAGGGGGAGGGGGGGGATGGGGGGTAGGGTTAGGGTTTGGCCGGGGGGGTGGCCGGCTAAGTATGGCCGGCTGGGCCGGCCTGGCGGCCCGGTGGCTGCTGGGCCGAGGCCCAGTCGGGGGGGGGGGGGGGTGGGCTCTCTTTTTTTCTTTTTTCTTTTCTGTTTCTTTTTCCTTTTCTTTATTCTCTTTTCTCTACTGTTAAATGTTTAGGCCCCAAATGGTTTTTGTAAAAAGTGTGACCTATTTCATAAATACCAGTGCATTATTCCTTAACACCCAAAATTAGTTTGGACAAAACATAATTCCATATTTATTTCAGATTTAATAAATGGTTATTAAATATTAACTTCATCCACTGTTTGAGGTTGTTCGAGTCACTTATCCAATTCCAATGATGTTGGTTTCAATTTTAGAATAGCCTCTGGAATATTTGTTATTTATCTGACATTTTAGTTTCTATGTTGGACAACTTTTATATTCCACTTTCATTTAAATTTGAATTTGACTTAGGAGTTGAAATGCAATATGATGCTAATGATGATTGTGCACTATTAATCATGATGACATGGCCTCATCAAAAGGGTGATCTCTGTAGCTCATTATAGGGGGTGTTACAAATCTCCTCCACTACAAGAAATCTCGTCCCGAGATTTAGGAGGTAGAAAGAAACAAAGCGGGGTATTCATCACGAAGACGATCCTCGCGTTCCCAAGTGGCTTCATCCTCAGAATGGTTTGACCACTGAACCTTGAGGAACTTGATAACCTTCTGGCGTGTGCGACGCTCGGCTTGATCGAGAATGCGGACCGGATGCTCTTTATAAGAGAGGTCTTGTTGCAGTTCAAGCAATTCGTGATCTACTCCGCGGATAGGGTCTTTGAAGCAGCGGCGGAGTTGTGATACGTGGAACACATCGTGAACCTGAGAAAGGTTCGGTGGAAGTTCCAACTGATATGCCACTCTACCACGCCTTTCAAGGACATTGAAAGGACCAATATAGCGAGGAGCTAGCTTGCCCTTGATCCCGAATCGGTGTGTACCTTTCATCGGTGTGACTCGAAGATAAGCCTTTTCGCCAGGTTGATAGACCATATCTTTGTGTTTGCGGTCATACTGACTCTTTTGACGTGACTGAGCAGTCTTCAAATGCCCGCGGACAACGCGAACTTGATCTTCAGCAAGTTGGATAATATCCGGACCGAAGAGTGGACGTTCCCCAGTTTCTGACCAATTTAGAGGGGTTCGGCACTTTCGTCCGTACAATACTTCAAAGGGGGCCATCTTCAGACTGGCTTGATAGCTGTTATTGTAAGAGAATTCGGCATATGGGAGAGATTCTTCCCATTTCCTTCCGAAGGATATGACACAAGCTCGAAGCATGTCTTCGAGAACTTGGTTGACTCGTTCAACTTGTCCTTGAGACTGAGGGTGAAAAGCGGTGCTGAAGGACAGATGAGTTCCCATAGCTTCTTGGAAACTTGCCCAGAATCTTGAAGTGAATAAGCTGCCACGGTCTGAACTGATAACCAGTGGAATACCGTGAAGTGAAACAATTCTGGACATGTAGAGAGTTGCGAGCTGACTAGCAGTGATCGTCTCTTTGACGGCTAGAAAATGTGCAACTTTGGAAAGTCGGTCAATGACGACAAGAATAGCATCATTACCTTTCTGTGATTTGGGAAATCCAGTGATAAAGTCCATTTCAACATGGTCCCATTTCCATTCAGGAACAGCAATTGGTTGCAGAGTTCCGGCGGGCCTTTGATGTTCTGCTTTGACGCGACGGCAAACATCACATTCAGCAACATAGCGAGCAATGTCTTGTCTCATGTTTGACCACCAGAATCTTTGACGGATGTCTTGGTACATCTTGGTACTGCCGGGATGAATAGACAACGGAGTGTCGTGAGCTTCTTGCATGACCTCCTGAGTCATACCCAGGTTACCTTTAGAGGGGACCACTAGACGACTTTTAAAGAACAATGTGCCAGTATCATCAATAGTGAAGAACGAAGGCCTTCCTTCAGCGAGATAGCGCTTAATCTTGTGGGCTTGAGAGTCATAACCCTGCAGCGTCTTGATGCTGTCCACGAGATCTGGTTTAGCAACCAGGGTATTAAGAGAACCCTGGGAAACAACGTGGAGGTTCATTTTGTAGGAACCTACAGGAGGGGGAGCGAGTGCTCCAGGAGGAACAATGTGGAGATTCAGCTTTCTGAATTCTTCAATAAGCGAAGGTTGAACTTCGTGAAACTGGAGGTGACTGCAATAAGACTTGCGGCTCAAGGCATCGGCCATTACATTAGCCTTGCCAGGGGTATAAGAAATACCCAAGTTAAAATCCGCTACGGTCTCCATCCATCTCTGTTGACGGAGGTTCAGGTCTGGCTGAGTGAACAGATACTTCAGACTTTGATGATCGGTGTAGATCTCGCAGCGATTACCGAGAAGGTAATGTCGCCACTGTTTTAGTGCATGGATGACGGCAGCAAGCTCGAGGTCATGTACTGGGTAATTCTCTTCGTGCGGACGCAATTGACGCGAAGCATAAGCAATTACTCTGCGGTCTTGCATTAGGACACCGCCTAATCCTTGACGGGATGCATCACAATAGATGACAAAATCCTTCTGGGAATCAGGAGGGGCAAGCACTGGGGCAGAAGTCAGCTTGTCTTTGAGCGTCTGGAAACTTTCCTGACACTTTTCCGTCCAATCGAACTTGACGCCTTTATGAAGCAGGTTAGTCAGGGGCTTGGCGATCTTGGAGAAGTTCTCGACAAATCGACGGCAATAGCTGGCGAGTCCGAGAAAACTTCGAACTTGCTTGACGTTCTTTGGAGGAGCCCAATCAAGAATAGCCTGAACTCGCTCGGGGTTAACGGCAATACCATCCTTGGAGATGACATGCCCAAGGTATGTTACTTCGGGAAGCCAGAATTCACACTTGGAAAACTTAGCATATAGTTGATGCTCTCGAAGTTTCTCCAGAACAAGTCGAAGATGTTCAGCATGTTCCTCTTTGTTCTTGGAGTATACTAGGATATCATCCAAGTAAACCACGACGAACTTGTCAAGGTATTCCATGAATATATAATTCATCAGGCGGGAGAATGTGGCGGGAGCATTGGTTAAGCCGAATGACATGACAGTGTACTCGTATGAGCCATATCGAGTAACGAAGGCGGTCTTCGGGATATCCTCTTCACGAACACGGATCTGGTGGTAACCCAACCTTAAGTCAAGTTTAGAGAACACTGATGAACCCGCCAGTTGATCATACAGATCGTTTATCCGAGGAAGGGGATATTAGTTCTGGATAGTTGCTTGGTTAATAGGACGGTAATCTTGGACCAATCGGTTTGACCCATCCTTCTTCCTGACAAAGAGAGAAGGTGCTCCCCAAGCGGAGGAACTTGGGCGAATGAAACCCTTACGAAGTGAAGCGTCGATTTCCTCCTTAAGTTCAAGGAGTTCATGCGGCGGCATCTTGTAGGGTCGCTTGGCGATAGGAGTGGTGCCTGGTTTCAAGTCGATGACAAATTCGACAGCTCGAGCAGGGGGTATCCCTGGGAGTTCTTCTGGGAAAACACCTTGGAATTCACGAACAACTGGAATGTTCTCGATGCCTTCAAGTGGTGATGCGTTTAACGCATTCAAGGCATAAAGTCTCGCCTCGGCATTTTGGATGATTTGAGCCTGGTAGCTTATTATTTCATCAGAAGGGTGTAGAAGATGGACGATCTTCGTGGCGCAAACTATAGAAGCAGTATGCGCTTTCAACCAATCCATTCCGAGAATGAGGTCGATATTACAAGACTTTAGTATGAAAGGGGAGGCGTGAAACTCCAGCCCTTCAATTTCAACGGTGACGTCGTTGCTACCCATGGAGGTTTGACATTGACCCGTGGGGGTGTGTATTACTATTGCAGTGTTCATGACCTCACATTTAATGTCGTGTTTGTATGCAAATTCTTCGGACATGAATGAATGCGATGCTCCCGAATCAAATAAAACAGAAGCTGGTACTGAATTAACAAGGAGAGTACCCATCACGGTGGCAGGCTGGTCCTGAGCTTCATTGAAATCGGTGTGGTTGGCCTGAATACGCCCATAAGTCTTGGCATTGTTGTTGCGAGGCTGATTGTTCCTACGGCCAGTTGCAGGAAGTGCCAGTTGGTTCTGGTTCTGAATGCAGTTCCTGGAAAAATGACCTGGCTGCCCACACTTGTAGCACAGACTATCATTGGGATTAGGAGCAGGAGCTCGGGGTGGTGGAGCTGGAAGTCCTGGCTGCCTAGGTGGTGGGAGGCAGAGCCGCGGGTGACCAAGTATAGGCTGTCATCTCACGATCAGCCAATCGTGTGAAAAAGGGTTGGTAGCTCGGTGTCTGAGTTGTTCGGTTGATCATAAATCCGAACTTCAGCATAGTAAGGTTCTGGTTGAAAACTCGCGGTTTAAGGTAAACCTCATAAACCAAGTACTCACGGGTACCAACGGTAGCAATAGTCTGGTCAGGAGGGACGATCAGTTAGGTATATAAGCTTGGAAACCCAGGTTTTGGTTTATACGAGCCCACAGTGCGAAGCACAAGTCTGTGGTCGTAGACGCGTGTGGAGTTGGAAAGGGGGGAAACAAACGGTCCATCAGGAAAATAAGAGGAAATTCAGGTTTGTCAAACGACAATAAGAGGTTTAACACAAACTGCGGAGAGAAAGGTTAAACAAAACAATGAAAAGGAAAATGATTATCAGTTACTAAATCAAGATCAGCAGACAGGGATTTTTTTTTTAATCGCACAGGATAATCCAGCTCTCCGGGTAGACAGGAAAATTACGAGATCCTAAGATGTCGGCATTAGTAAAACTTCATTGACATGAAGATAGAGATAGAAGAGAGATCAGAAGTCCAGAGTATAGACGGGAATAAAAGATCTAAGTCCACCCAGTTGGCAATGTGGGACCGTAGCTAAGCACACAGGCCAGGTTCAGTTTAAAACGGTTTCCTGTGTCTAGACTTCAACTCGCCAAGGAAATTGGAAGGGGGGATCCTACAGGAGTCGGCCTGAACAACTTTTGGCGCCCCCAGCTCGATCGCTACACTAATCATGCAGCAAACGTGTTACTACAAGATCAGGGACTCACGGGAGATATCACAACACAACTCCTAAAAATAAATAACGTCATACAAGCATCATAATACCAAGCCAGGGGCCCGAGGGCTCGAATACCAAATGCCGATCTAGACGAGTCAGCGGAGACACAAGCAACCAAATCTGAGTACAGCATAGGTTTTAATTAAACAAGGTGCACATAAGATGGTAGCACCAAACAGGGATTCAACAGAATCGGAACAGGACAGGGCCTCCTTGCTCTGGGGATCCTCCTAACTACTACTGGTCGTCGGGCAGTCCTGGCCGTAGTAGTAGGCTCCGTCCTGGTTGGTAGTAGCGTCGGAAAAAGTGTGGCGTCTGGGCTCCTGGGGCTTCCAACATCTGTGTGCGGAAACCGCAGAAAGGAAAGGAGGGGAAAAGGAGGGGGAAGGAAAGCAACCGTGAGTACTAATCCAAGTACTCGCAAAGCAAGGAGGATTAGACTACATATGCATTGTTAATGTGTAAAGAGGGCAATATCGGTGGTGGATGAACTGCAGAATGCCAGAATAAGAGGGGGGATAGCTAGTCCTGTCGAGGCTACGCCTCTGGAGCCTTCGTCTTGAGACAATTAGAAGGAGAGTGTTGGAAGTTAACAATCACACGTCATATAGCATAATCCTTACCCGTCGATCATCTCGTAGCGCCAACATGCGAGTTGATGAGCGACCACAGGGTTAATCTGTCACTGTGTAAGGGTGTGCTGTGTTTTTAGATTAAGTATCCCATTTAGTTGTTCATGAGGTCAGGGATACAACTCCGGGTCGTCGTCCTTTTACCGAGGGAACGGGCTATTCGAATAGATTAAAACTTACCTGCCAGGGGTGCACCAAATTCACACAATCTCCCATTAAAAAAGCTCTCTAATGTGGTCGATGCACATCTGGGGTACGGCCTCAGGAGATCACCACGTCGCAGGACCCACCTAGGTCAAACGATGAGAGTCGCACGCGGACTAATCCTAGGCACTCTGGGGTCTGGGCCCATCGCCCAGCGCAGCATCCTGCATCGTTGCGTACGCCGGCCGCCGGAGCAGACCTAGCAACCCACACGATCACGGCGGTTACGATTTAGCGCGGTCCAACACGGCGCGCGCCCGCTTCAGTCGCTGACGTCAAGAAGGCTTCAGCTGATACACGACGCCGGGGGGATACCCTAACTACTCCGCCGTAGTTGGTTAGTGCGTATAGGCCAGTGGCCAGACTCAGATCAAAATCCAATCTCGTTAAGGGGTTATTATGAAGTAAAGCGGAACGCCGACCAGGGCCTGGCCCACCTGTTCTCCTAGGTGGTCACAACAGCCCCCTGTCGACTCCGCCACAAAGATCCACTCAAAGGGCCGTTGGGTACAAAGGTCCTTTCAGCCCCAATCCGTGAATCACTCGCGGGTACTCTTCGAGCCGACCCGACTTTAGTCACCATTTGTTATAGTATGTATAATGTATAGTATAACCCGTGATCACCTCCCGAGTGATCACGGCCCGATAGTATAGCAGGCAGACTGACAAGAATGCAGGGCCAATGATGTATAAACTAGCATCCTACACTAGGCATTTAGGATTGCAGGTTAAGGTATCATCAACAGTAGCAACAATGACAGGCTATGCAGCAAGAATAGGATTAAACCGAAAGCGAAGTAACAGGCTAAACTTACTCTAAGCAAGCAGTTAGTATAGAGAAGAATAGGCGATTATTGGGATCAAGGGGGGGGCTTGCCTGGTTGGCCTGGCAAGTAGGGGTCGTCCAACAACGTAGTCGGTCGAGGGCACAAGCAAGTGCGTCGGTCTCGTAGTCTACCGAAGAGAAGAAAGGGGGAAGAAAGAAACAGTAAACACCGGCAATAATGCAACAGGGATGCAGACATGTCTAAATGATTATGCCGGGGTGATATACAGCCTATAAGCGATATTTAGTTAATTTAGGAATTTATTCGGATTTATTTAATTAAAGTTGGACATATTCATTTATCGAAATCGGTCTAATTGTTCAACGTTCTTATGCTGCGGGCGTTGACGGACGGATACCGAGGGGTTATCGGGTCGTATCGTCGTTCTGAGCAAGTTTCATGATAAAAGAATATTTCATCGGAGTTACGGTTTTAAAAGATAGATTTTCTAAAGTTTTTATTAATTTCTGAAAATTTAATTAATTATTTAATCAACATTATCCGAAACTAGATGATGACGTCAGCATGACATCATGCTGACGTCAGCAGTCACCTGACAGGGTGGTCCCCACCTGTCATAGGTGTTAGGTTAATTAGGTTTAATTAATTTATTACTACTGGATTACGGTTTAATTAACACTAATTAGTTTTAGATTAACCTAATCAGGATAAACTAATTAATTAATTAATAATTAATTATTTTAATTATTTTAATTATTTATTCTTTTTCTATTCTTAAAAACTGTTTCTGGGCCGTGGGCCCATTCGTCAGCGTCACAGGGTCGGGCCCCACTGGGCAGTGGCCCAGAGGGCGGACACGTCCGGGGCGTGCCCCTTCGGGACCGGAAATGTCCGGTGCCCAAAAGGCGGTAGATCAAGGTGAGGAGAGCTCGGAGGGACGGCACGACCGGGCAGAAGGCAATATTTTTTTCGAAGGGAAGAGGAGGCACAGGGACAGTGGATGCGAGAGGAGCAAGGGAGGAGAGAGGGTTCGTGAGTGGAAGAGGGATGAAGTAGGAGACTGGCCCGGAAGGAGAACAAGACGCCGGTGTGGGAGTCGGCAAGCGACCACGAAAGAATGAGCGGTAGGCGCGTGGATATGAGAGGTAACGGAAAAGAGGGTTTCTGGGTGGTCGAAGGAATGATGTCGAGGGGGGAAGAGCGGATTCGATTCGGTTAGATCCGGGCGCGAAGGACAGAAGCGCGATAGGAGGGAGGAGCTGAGATCGACGAGTGCATGAAAGAGGAGGGAAAGGCAGGAAGAGGAAGAGGGAGCAGAGGGGGAGAGGGGGAGTCGCGGCGAGCGAGCGAAGGAGAGGGGGGGAGAGGCCACGAGGCCTCCAGGATCCGTAGGCAGCTAAGGTGGAACTACGGAACGGGTCGACGGGGAGGGGGAGAGGGGGTCGGGGTAGTCGACGAGGAGGACGGCAGACGGGAGGCAGGCCGGGGGGACATGGCGGGCGAAGTTTAGACGAGGCAGGAAGGCGAAGGGAGCAGCTCCGGCTGGATTTTAGGAGTACGTGATGGCCCAGAGGGAGAGCTGAAGAGGGAGGGAGGAGGGGCAGAGGAAGCCCGAGAGGGGGAGGAGGAGGAGAGGGAAGAGACGGGATCGGAAGGGGAGTGGAGGGACGGGGCGACCAAAGGAGGTAAGGAGAGGCGAGGGCGTGAGGTCGTCGAAGGCTGATCGAGGGACGGGGGTCGTTCCCAGCGATACCCGATCGATATCTGGATCGGGAGGGTGGGCGACGAGGGGGAGGATCATCCCGGAGGAGAAAGCGCCTGCGGAGGAACGTAGGAGTGAGCGGGCGTAGAAAGAGGAGGAGGAACGGGACGGGGGACTAGAAAAGATCACAAGATGGGGGGGAGGGGGGAGGACGGAGGAAGAGGGGCGAGGGGGGATCGGGGGTAGGGTTAGGGTTGCGAGGGGGGGTGGGGGGGACGGTAAGTATGCCGCAGTGGGCCGGACTGGCGGCCCGGAAGGGCTGCTGATGGGCCGAAGGCCACGTGGGGGCAGGGGGGGGGGGGGGGGTGGGGGGGGGGGGGGTGTGTTGCTCTCTTTTTTTCTTTTTTCTTTTCTGTTTCTTTTTCCTTTTCTTTATTCTCTTTTCTCTACTGTTAAATGTTTAGGCCCCAAATGGTTTTTGTAAAAAGTGTGACCTATTTCATAAATACCAGTGCATTATTCCTTAACACCCAAAATTAGTTTGGACAAAACATAATTCCATATTTATTTCAGATTTAATAAATGGTTATTAAATATTAACTTCATCCACTGTTTGAGGTTGTTCGAGTCACTTATC
Source organism: Thinopyrum elongatum (assembly GCA_011799875.1). Classification (NCBI taxonomy): domain Eukaryota; kingdom Viridiplantae; phylum Streptophyta; class Magnoliopsida; order Poales; family Poaceae; genus Thinopyrum; species Thinopyrum elongatum. The sequence continues at coordinate 896,287 of CM022297.1, forward strand.
CAATTCCAATGATGTTGGTTTCAATTTTAGAATAGCCTCTGGAATATTTGTTATTTATCTGACATTTTAGTTTCTATGTTGGACAACTTTTATATTCCACTTTCATTTAAATTTGAATTTGACTTAGGAGTTGAAATGCAATATGATGCTAATGATGATTGTGCACTATTAATCATGATGACATGGCCTCATCAAAAGGGTGATCTCTGTAGCTCATTACAGGGGGTGTTACAGCGGACATCTACTTCGCCGCCGCCACCGTAGGTGTCTTCCGCCACCAAGTTAGGGTGCGGGAGATTGGACTGCTTGGCCTCCCTCCTTCTCGTCTAGCAGTTCTTCGTGCGGTAAATAAGAAGTCATTTTTTACCATTTATTTGATCCGTTGAACTATCCACATCTTCCAAAAGTTGTTTTTACACTTCCAAATCCGGATCTTTCCTTTTCTGCATCTCATAATTTGCAAGTACGTTCACTTATGTATCACAACTAGTTAGATTCCTCACTTGTACTTATTCATGGGTTCGTACAAATCTGGAACTAACTCACATCGATAAGTGAATGTCTTCGCGCTATGAGGTCAATGTCTTCAAATTGATTTATCTTCAAAATCTTCTGAGAATGCATATGACCTCTTCCCCTTCCCTCGCATCTCTAATGCTGTCACAGGTACATGTCCGTGGGAGAATCCCTTGGTTCTCATAGTCTGCATTCATTTGCAGAATTCTTACAACACCATATTGAATCGCCTGAAGCCAGTTCTTGCCTGAACAGTCGTTTGAAGCCAAACACAGTTGTGAAGCCTTTCAGTTTGAATCCAATGGGATCTGGCAAATCTGCAAAGAAGGGTGGCAGGCAGCGCCGAGACAACACTGCTTTGGATCTGCCTCCAGATCTTTACGAACAATACAAGTCTGATCCAGAAGAAACCTACACTCAGCGCAAGTCCAGGGTGCAATGGATTCGCAGACATTGGGCGGAGGAATGGTTTCAGTATCATTATGTCACACCAGAATATGCCAAGAAGAATGCTATGAGGCCAACATGAGCTGATATTGTATACAGAAAGCTTCTTCCCAAGACCAGGGCTGAAGCCATTGCCAAAGGCTTCTATCCTTGTATGGTCCGTGGCCCAATGCCTGAAAATGCCGACCCATCAAGTCCTCGATGGTGTCGTGAGGATGAACTGTTTGAAGCCAATTTTCAGTTTGCAAAGGCTTTAGCAGTACAAAACAAGAAGGAACTTGGGATTGACTGCATCCCAGGTCCAGCTGCTTCGAGGCCAGATGGCAGTCGAGAAGCTGAACAGAACCTCATTGGTCCCTTCAATAGCCTCGACGGGTTTCTCACACATATCGCTGCCCAAAGGGCCAGTATTGAAGATGCAGCTGATGAAGAGGAACATGCTGATGTTCCAGAGCCCCCGAAGGCAAAGAAAAAGACTAAGGCTTCAAAATCTTCTGCTATCCCAAAAGCTTCAAGCATGAAGCCATTGGAATCTGCACCTCCTGAAACCATTGTTCAGTCTGAGAACCAATCTCGCATCTCCAAGAAGTCCACGAAGCCCAAGAAGGTCTCAGGGCAAGCTTTTGCTCCCGCACACATCTTTCGCAATGATGAAGACGTTGTCGATCTATCTAGCGATGAAGATGTAGATGATGATGCCCTCGAGATGATGATCAAGAGCAAACAGGAGGCCGAAATCTTCAATGAACTGCCTCTGTTTGACGCTGATATTCTCAACAACTTTATTGACGAGTGGTTTGAAGATACCTCTCTCACCCTCGATGATCTGCAGCTACCGATTGGCATCAGCGTGACATTCCAGGGCTATACTGGCGAATAGCTTGCAATTGTTCACAAAGTCATTGAGCAGAAGAACAAGATCAACCATGAAAAGGCCCTCTTCAAGAAGCACATGGCCCGGATCAGTGTCACTGAAGTGCAGAATTTCAAGCAAATGATGATTGATCTCAAGGCTGAATTTGCTAATTGCCGTGATGAAGCCAAAGGCTCAAGAGAGCGCCTCAAGCGCTATGCTGAAAAGTGTGTTCAGGCTCATAATGAAGCCTTGAAGAGGAAAGCACTTGGGCGTCCAGGCATTGACCCCAAGCTTGCTGCTAAGAGAAGAAGAAGCCGATCCAAGCTGAGGATGAAACTCAAAGACAGGAAAGACCAAGCATTGTCTTCCCTGCCAGCATGACTGGATCAAAGCCAAAGGTCCCTTCAGCTGCTTCTGAATAGAAGAAGATGAAGCAGGCTGAAGCTGAAGCCAAGAAGCGAAAACATCATGATGTTTCTGATGCTGGTCCATCCAAGAAGAGGCCAAAGACAAAGTCTTCAAAGTCTTCTCGCAAAGATCATGCCGCACCTCAAGAACCGTTACTTGTGGAACCCATTTCTGTTGCCCTTCCTGCATCCGCTAACCATGAGCGTCGATTGGTTGTCCATCAGCCTGCTACCATAGAGTCTCATGAGTCTAAAGATATTACAGCTGCTGACACCACCGCAGCTGAAGCCATTGGTCATGAAGACAATGTTGTTGATGATGAAGTCCTTCCTCAGTTCCCCCAGATCATGCCCATGCTGGTATCATCGCCTGCTCCCACGAGCAGTGAACAGATAAGCATTGGTGGTCCCACAACGCCAATCACACAAGATGATTTCTGGGAAGAGAACCACCCCAACTCTCCGCTCCATGATGTTTGCTCGCACTCCGCCAGCTCAAGTCACCACTCCAGTGCTTGAGACCCCGCAAGAACTCCTGAAGACATGGAGAAGACCACTCCTTCACCACAGACATCGCCATCTTTTCGAATGCTTCGTAGAGGCCCTAGGCCCACGGTCTCCATGTCGAACATTCCTGAAGAGGATGTGCACACCACAAGCTCAGTAGCACGTCAAGTGTTTCCTGAATCCATCCCTTCAGTCACTGCTCAAGAGTCTGAAGCCAAAGAGGCTGAAGATATTCCAGCTGCATCAGCCGATGAAAGAGAAGAAGAAGATCGTGAATTTATTCCCCCTACCATTGAACCAGTTGTGAATGATGATGTGATTGTGCCAGAACCTCCAATCCTTGAAGCCACTGAAGTTGCGGCAAATACGGCTGCCAATACCACCACCGATGAAGCCAATGACGTTGTCATGGCTAAAGATAATGTGCAGCCTGAAGCACCTCCTCAGTCTGAAGCCCATGATGCCACTGAAGACAATGCGTAGCCATCCTCCTCGGATGTGGCTGCTCCTCCTCCTGTGCCTCACACTATCGAACGTGCGTTCTATCATGGTGAGCTTGTTACTATCAAGGGGCCAATCATGACACCACCTGCTGCTCCTGGTCCCCAATATGACTATCATGTGGAGCAAAGGCCTCAGACGCAGAAGCCAAAGCCTAGGCTGCCAAGGCTTCCCAGTGCCGTAACCACCCAAGGCTCATTCAGTGTGCTCAGCTTTAGATAGCATAACACATTCTTTGATACGACCAAGAACCCTTACAAGAAGCCTAAGTTCTCATCTGACAGGTTCTGGAGCCACCAGCAAAGGAGCTACAATTCATGCATTCTATACAACCAGGACACGATCTTTCCCCATAAGCGCATGTGCTGTGATGCCATTGCAGGGCTCCCCTACCTTGAAGAAGCCCTTGACTGCTTCCGTGAAGTTGGCTTGCTCCCATTTGTCATCGACAAGAAGCACTGTAATGAAGAACTTCTGCTGCAATTCTATGCCACTCTCCATATTTCAGGCTACAACAGGGATCCGAAGAAATGGGTCCTTGGGTAGATGTCAGGCGATGTCCATCATGAAGCCAAAGCTCAAGATATCATAGAGCTAACTTCCCTGCCCACTCCTGGTGATCTGTATGAGCCAGGTTGTCAGCGCTATGAGCAAGAATTACAGAGCATCTTCCAGAAGCCTGAGCCTAATATGAGTCAAATGCTCAGCATGATGAAGCCATTGCCAGTTGATGCTGAATATCCCAAGGAATTCTATGTCAAGGACCTCGAGTACCTGCCCCGCACTATATATCACATTCTGAGGCATACTTTGTGCCCAATCAAGGGACATCTCCTCACGCCAAGCTTGAAGGCACTATGAAGACATTGGTCTTCTACATCATCAATGGCATAAGGTTCAATACTCAAGACTTCTTCATCCATCAGTTGGCAGCTTCAGGCATCGATCTCTTTCTACTAAAATTCTATGCTCCATGGGTCATGCAGCTGATCAAGCTTCACTCCACCATCAACTATCAAGATTCAGCGCGCAACCATGTTGTCTTTCTGATTGAAGTGGTTATGTCTCATGAAGCCATTTATCCTGAGCCTACCAAGGAGCCTATTCGCGAAGACAATGCTGCCTTCCAAAGCTTCACTCAACCCCTTGAAGGTGTTCATGTGCCTAATCCTCCTGCTCCTGCTGGTCCTCTTGCTGGTCAGCTTCGGCTCCGACATCGTGCCAGCACTGATGCTACAGCTAGCATAGTTGCCCAAAGGCATTAGAAGCGTGCTCGTGTGCTGAATGACCAAGAACTTCTTGTTTCACTTCATGAGAAGCAGGATAGGCACCATGTCTGGATGAAGCGCCAGATGCAGAGCCTTCTCGTTGATGTAAATCGCATTTGCAAACTTGCAACCAAGAACTCATTTGTTGCTCATGAAGCCTGTCGGCGTGCCTGGAAGAGCCTCAGAATGCTCTATTCTGAAGATGATCTTCAAGCAGATGGCTTCACTGAACGCTTCAAGTTTGACTCCAAGCCTCCACAATTAGCAAGTTGGCGTCCGAATCCTTCCATTGAAGACTCTGAGTATTCATCTTCGGCTCCAACTGTTGTTGCGCGAGTCATTGATGAAGAGGACGACGCCACTTCACCTGCGATAGCTTCACTGCACCAAGATTCTGCATCAGGCCCCTCTGCACCGCCCAACTCCAACGTCGACCCTGCTGCCCCAACAACATCACCGCCTGGGAACACATAGACACTCTATGTCTTCACTCCTTTTTGGTCATTCCTGACAAAAGGGGGAGAAGCATATGAGTTGATAGTCTTCAAGCGGGTCTATATGGGTCGGGTGCTTATTTTTGCTAAGTTTTTACAACTCTCGTTCTTGAACTGTTGCCTTTTGAGTTGTAACACTTAAAACTTGATGGTCGTCTGCTACTTTTGCTGCTACCTCTTATTGCGATGATAAATTCCGCATGAAGTCATTCTCCAGACGTCCATCTTTCATTGTGCATGTCATTATCTTCATTACATTTTTGTAGGCATGATGAATTGTCTTCATGAAGTAAGGGAGATCTCCACAAAGCAAAACCTGCCATGTGCATTTGCATTCAAAGGCAAAATACTTATATGCACATCTTCAGGGGGAGCCCCTTCATCTTCATGAAGCCAATGACCGCATTTTTAACTCACACATATTTTTATCCCCGTTGAAAACTTCAACCAGTTTGTCATCAATCACCAAAAATGGGGAGATTGTAAGTACATCTAGTGCCACCCCTAGTTGGTTTTGGAGTATTGACGACAAACGTGGTTGAGGGACTAATGTGTTTGTGAGAATTGCAGGATAACACAGGTAGAAGTCCCTCATTGATTCGGTTTTCCTACCAGACATGACCCCTAAAAATGTATGACAATGGCGGTTCGTGAAGACATTCAATTGAAGATAATGACATGTGAAGACATTCACTTGAAGACTATGGAGTGCGAAGACATAGTTTCTTTCATAGTTTCCTTTTCTTCTTTATTGAGTCATAGGAACCACCGAACTGTTAAGTGGGGTCCAAGTGAACAAAGTCAGAAGACTGACGTGATGCTCAACTCAAAATCCTATGTCTTCGAGAGAAGACAATGAGAGCAAATCTTATCCTGAGTTGGATGAGTCAGCTTTGCTTGTAGCCCAAGCCAAGCTGCCGCGTGTGTTTAATATCCGACCGTTGGACACATGTCGGTTCCTTTGTGACCCAGGGTCATTTCGGACATATCATGTCGGGTTGCCTCCTGGCTATAAATAGCCGACCCCCTACACCATAAATTGGTGGCTGCTCAGAGTTAGTGCACGGCTTTTGTCGTTTGAGAGCAACCCACCTCCGAAGCCTTTGAGAGAGAGATCCTTGCAAGGACAAAGCCCAAAACACCCAGAGCCAAAGAGTGTTTGGCATCACTGATGTCTTTCTGTCCGCGTGACTTGAAGACTTGTTAAACTTGAGGACTGTGTATCCTCCAGCCGGTTAGGCGTCACGTTCTGAGGATCCAAGAGTCATTGTGGATCGCCAGTGAACAGAGTCTGAGAAGGTTTGGAAGTCTACCTTGAAGACTTACCCGAGTGACTGGGCAAGAACTGGGTGTCCTTAGCTCAAGGGGAATAACTTGAAGTCGTGGTCTTCTGAGTTCAATCTCAGCCTCCATAACCGGACGTATAGTTGTCACAGCAACTGGAACTGGTCTACAAAATCCTTGTCTTCACCAAGCTACTGGTTCTATCCCTCACCTCCTTTACATTTTAGTCTGTCTTCGTGAAGTCATTGCTTGCTTGCCTGATCTGTTTGACTTCACTGTGCGAAGACTATTACCTGCTTGGCTTCATTCTGTCTTACATTTCGATCTGCTCTACCTAGCTGCTATTAGTCGTCGTGCTTTCATTACTATGCTCACTTGACTATGGTCTGTCTAGAGTAGTTCATCTTCCGCTACATATCATATAGGTTCAATTTGATTGTTTGTCTTCAAAGACCTCGTGTATTGAAGACTTTCATAAAAATCGCCTATTCACCCCCCTCTAGTCGATAACTAGCACTTTCACGGGCCTAGCTGTAAGGTGTCACGTCAGCATATTATGGGCCCATACGTCAGATTCATTGTCTGGTCAAACATGTTGGGTGGTTGTTAGTATATATGTTGACAGTTCTAGTGACATTTTTTGGCTGTCGCAGAAGATAGTTTCGTCGACCAAACACACCCTTAGTTCATAGATTGACGTAGGTCAACTTGTTGGTGAGCCAGATGTATTTCAATGGACTCTTTCCATTTCAAGCGTGTTTACTGTTAAATCTATGTATGTGGACTTGATTAATACAGGACCAATCCCTTGGTCTATCCATATTTGAAAAAACAAAGTACCTTTATAGATCGAGATTTTTATATCATTTGTACATAAGGGCACAGAGGACACAACTTGAAAAAATGCAGGTGGGAAGGGAGTAAACTGTGTTGTCTTTGTGAGCACAAGGAACCATTATGACGAACAATACATGTTTACTTTAACATGCCTCAGCCTAATAGTATCTCCAGTCTGTTTGATAACTGATTATGTGGGGTATAGTGTAATATAACAGCATGGATTCGCGTGGGAGTTCATGCATTATTTTTTGCTATTTGGAACTGTCAGAATGATTGTGTGTTTAACATGACAAATATTACAAACATTTTGCAGGTTATCCACTAGGCATTTGGATTGATCTGTAAGTGGTCATTACTACACCATGAGGAAGTGAGGGAGCTTATGGTTTTTTGGTGCAACCAAGGAATGACTGTAGCACGGGCTACAAACAACTGGTTTGGTTGGCGGTCCATTTGTAAGATAAATGTTTAGGCATGACGTCCTATTTTCGCTGGTTGTAGCTATTTATTTACTTTCTTTTTTTTTAGCTACATGAGATGTTATTCACATTCTGGTACTATTTTTCTTTTAATAAATGGTTGTGTGCATCCCTTCATGCAGAGGTCAGAGTAATCGTCCTTAAAAAAAATCCATTGAAACAGATGAGCTCCACCTGGTCCAATGACAACAGGCAGCGGTAAGGGAAGATACGCAGGCACGTGACCGCCCAAACCACCGTCCGCCATTTCTTTCTCCCTTACAAGTTTTAATGGTGTAGACTTTTTCATAGCTAACATCTGCCATCAAATCTGATAAAAAAAAGAGAGTTAATATTGTAGTGTAAAAATAGCGAAATAGACGGATCAAATTAATATACTACAAATGGATATACTATGTCTGCCCTTGTCTGAATACAGCATTCCAGGAGATGCATGTGCACTGCACGTGACGGACTGGGAGATCTGAAGTAGCTTAACGTGATGGAGAGGTTGCATGCCAAAGCTTAGCCTGTAAGAAACCACCCACGCCGAGTCCACCATGTGCTACGTGTGCCATACTATTTATTCTGAACATCAATTAGCTTAACATGATGTTTTAATTGAGGCAAAATTAGCTTAGCTTGCATGGTAACGATTCCGCTTTGGGTAATGTAATTTTAGCGGACTACTTGGGGCATTATGCAGGTATACTATCTTGAATGTTAGTCATAAGCACCATTTAGAGTGCATTGTGTCAGGTTGATTTACTAGTCAGCGAT